>FIZU01027324.1:0-19042 GCA_900064475.1 Pseudococcus longispinus
ACGGCTCGGCTCGCAAACGCTACACGCGCTCGACACGTAATAGTTCCCTTCCCACCCTTGTATTGTAATATACTATTTTACTTGAAAAACGCGTGTAAAAGTAATGTTTTTGAATTGAAGTTTCAATGAAAGTTGTGCAACATTTGAAGTATGGCCCAGTTTAAAAATCGTGGAGAAATTATAGTTATTTATTTTGAAGTATTGAATTTCACCTCGAAAAAATGATATTTTTCAGTTCAAAAGGTTGAAAAAGTCGTTCAAAAGTAATGTTTTTGGATTAAAATTTGAAAAAATCATTCAAAATTCATATTTTGGCTCAAATCTATCCAAATCAGTGGCGTACCCAGACAGGCCATCAAGGGGGGGGGCCTTCACGAAAAAAAATTGAAACATGGAAAATTTTTAAAAATACCCCTTATTTTATTAAAAGAAGTGAATATATGCGAGGGCGAAAATTTTGCACAAAATGACATTTAAATGCTTAAATTTCATTATTTTTTTCAACTTTCGGTCGTCAAGGGGAGGGGGGTCCAGACCCCCCGGACCCCACCCTTAAATACGCCACTGATCCAAAAAATGAGGAAAAGTCGTATTTTCAGTTTCAAATTCAAGAAATTCAGATGTCAAAAGTAATGTTTTGATATGCAAACGGTTCAAAAAGTCATTCAAAAGTTATGTTTTTTTTTCGATCAAAAGGTGACAAAAGTATACAGCAATTAATTAAGCTCAAATATGCAAAAATCGTTGCAAAGTCTCATTTCTAGTTCAATATTTCAGACAGTTCAAAGCTGACTTTGAAAGTACTTAATAAAAGTAATGTTTTCGAATGCAAAAGGTTCAAAAAAATCATTCAAAAGTAATGTTTTTGTATTGAAAGTTATAAAAAACTATTCATCGTTCATATTTTGGCTCAAATTTATCCAAAAGTTGAAAAAAGTCATATTTTTAGTTTCAAATTTAAGAAATTTTGTTGTAAAAAGTAATGTTTTGATGTGCAAACGGTTCAAAAAGTCATTCAAAAGTAATGTTTTTTTAATTAAAATATGAAAAAAGCACGAAGAATGTATTTTGGCTCTAATTTATGCAAAATTCTTTAAAAAGTAATATTTTTAATTGAATATTTTAAAAAGTTTGAAGCTGACTGCTAAAAGTAATAAAAGTAATGTTTTTGAACGCAAAAAGTTCAAAAAAATCATTCAAAAGTAATGTTATTGAATTTAAACTTGGAAAAAGTCGTTCAGCATTCAATAGTTGATAAAAAGTCATATATTTAGTTTCAAATTTAAGAAATTGGTTGCAAAAAGTAATGTTTTGACGTTCAAACGGTTCAAAAAGTCATTCAAAAGTAATGTTTTTTGAATTAAAATAGAAAAAAGCACAAAGAATGTATTTTGGCTTTAATTTATGCAAAATTCTTTAAAAAATTGAATATTTCAAAAAGTTTGAAGTTGACTTCCAAAAAGTTATAAAAGTAATGTTTTCGAACGCAAACGGTTCAAAAAATCATTCAAAAGTAATGTTATTAGATTGAAATTTGGAAAAAGTCATTCAGCATTCATATTTTGGCTCAAATTTATCCAAAGGTTGATAAAAAGTCATATTTTTAGTTTTAAATTGGGGAAATTCAGTTGTCAAAAGTAATCTTTTCGTGTGCAAACGGTTCAAAAAGTCATTCAAAAGTAACGTTTTTTGGATCAAAATATGAAAAAAGTACGAAAAATGTATTTTAACTCTAATTTATGCCAAATTCTTCAAAAAGTAATTATTTTTAGTTGAATATTTCAAAAAGTTTGAAGTTGACTTCTAAAAGTAATAAAAGTAATGTTTTTGAATGCAAAAGGTTCAAAAAAATCATTCAAAAGTAATGTTATTGGATTTAAACTTGGAAAAAGTCAATCAGCATTCAATAGTTGATAAAAAGTCATATTTTTAGTTTCAAATTTGAGAAATTTAGTTGTCAAAAGTAATGTTTTGATGTGCAAACGATTCAAAAAGTTATTCAAAAATAATGTTTTTTGGATCAAAATATGAAAAAAGTACGAAAAATGTATTTTAACTCTAATTTATGCAAAATTCTTTAAAAAGTAATATTTTTAGTTGAATATTTCAAAAAGTTTGAAGTTGACTTCCAAAAAATTATAAAAGTAATGTTTTCGAACGCAGAAGGTTAAAAAAAAATTAAAAAGTAATGTTATTGGATTAAAACCTGGAAAAAGTCATTCAGCAGTAATATTTTGGTTCAAATTTATCCAAAAAGTTGATAAAAAGTTTTATTTTTAGTTTCGAATTGAAAAAATTCAGTCGTCAAAAGTAATGTTTCGATGTGCAGACACTTGAAAAAGTCATTCAAAAGTAATGTTTTTCGGATCAAAAGTTGAAAAATCAAGCAGCATAAATTATTTAGGTTCAAATTCTTGCAAAACTTATTGCAAAGTCTCATTTCTAGTTCAAAAAGTTCGAAGTTGGTTTCTAAAAGTAATACAAAAGTAATATTTTTTGTACAGAATATTCAAAATATCATTTAAAAGTAATGTTTTTATATTAAAAATTGAAAAAAATGCACGCAGCGTTCATATTTTTTCTCATTTGCAAAACTCATAGAAAAATCTTACTTTCAGCTTGGGAAAACATCTAACAAAAATAGTTATTTTTAACCAAGTCATGCAAAAGTAATGTTTCTAGTTTGAAGATTCGAAAAGTAATGTAAAAGTAATGTTTTGATTTTGAGAATTCGATTAAAAATTCAAAAAACAATACAATCGCCATATTCTGGCATATTATTCAGTTTTGAGAAAATTTCCACCCCCTCTTTCACCGAAAGACAGCCTTGAAACCTACGTCGAGTTCTGCGCCAGGAGCCTTCGTTTGAAACGAATATCTCCAATAAGGTTTACTTTGAGGTACTGGCGATCATCAAAGGCGAAATTCGAATGCATTATTGGTTTAAAAAAATCACCTGGAAGTCTGCTTCTCGTTGGTAGACCGTATTAATGCATTTAACACGCCTGAAGATGACAACAATGATTCTTTTTTTTTTTCAAAGTACTTTATCCATCTCTACTTGAGAATTTCGTAGTATACGGAAGTATCGTCGAATATCTCCTCAACAGTTGATTGTATAAAGCTTAAGAGTACTTCCGGAGAATCCGAATCTATTCGAAATTTATTTTAAAACGATCCAACAACTCATTTCTTAATGAAGCAAGACGTACCCAAGATTTTTCGAAACCAGCGAATAAGTTTTAAAAATCTTTTATCAATGGCTGGCACTTTCGATAGTATTATCGAGGGTAGCTATCGACAAAAAATACATATCTTAACCTGAATGGAATTTTTTCTCGTACAATGAGCTATTGACCTCATTTATTTTGGCCAAGTAGGACAATTGAGTCGAAATTGTTTTTCAGTCGTGATTTTATTGATTTTACTCGAGATACGTGTATACGATATTGTCTGGAAAATTGTCTTAGGATGAAATACTGTCATTTGAAAGGATCAGTGTTGTCAAATAAGCTTTTCGAAAAATCTTGATATTTTTTGAGTCGAGTTTTTTTCGAGAGTTTAATTTTGAATTTTTTTCGTTTGGGGAAAAATTCGATATTTTGGAGATTCTATCAGTTGTCTCGAGTGTAAAGAAATAATACAACAAGAATTTGTCAATTTTGATAAATGTTTAAATTCTCAGGAAGATTGTATTACTTATTCAACTGTCGAAAATTTTGCCATCTTGAGAAAATTCTTGAAAATTGCCAGTAGAGTAGAAAGAATTAGAATCGCATTATATTGACTAATGTTGTTCGTAGTACGAGGTAAGAGGGGTGAGGATTGATGAAAGAATACGAAAGTATGTCGTGCTGTGAAAACAAGTGATTCCAAAAATACCTGAAAAACGTACAAAATTTATGTAACGGTGTTTCGTAAAATCGAGAACATTTTCGCAGAAAAACAATAAAAACCAATGGCCCGAGACTCGAGACACATGACCAGGTAGTCCGTAAATTACGTGTCTCGTTCTACCTTCATTTTCTTTCTTCTTATCTGATTTTTCTATTTTTATCAAGTTAGGTGCCTTTCTTTTTTTCATATCTACTAGTATCTCGTTAAATCCATTTTCGATAACTTTTATAGTGGCTGTATTTCTCCAAAAGGGTCGCAGTACTCTCCGCTTGACGGTGAGAATTTACACGAGTACTTGATTTAACGCAGAATTTAGCTGAGATTAAAATAGCTCTAAGGTATTTTCACACGTTGGATAATCTCCGAGGAGATATCTAACGTTAAACTTGTACCTTATCTATTTATACCTATTCTGACATAATATAGGTAGTCGAGACAGCGGAAAATTCGCGATAACAAGCGTACCGTTGAACTTCCCTTGGGTAAAATATCGTAGTACAACATGAAATCTGCGAGGATAAAAAAACCATCGAGTAAAAATCGATTTAGTCGCTTATTAGAGCACGTTTCAAGCCGCGAATGGTATTTTTATAGGGTCAATTTAGCGGAATTACGTCATGATGCTATGTTTTGTTTTGACTTACTAACGAGATGAATTTGTTTATTTTGTTGCAGCTTTTTTGTTAATATCTTTCGCTCCAAATGTATTAGTCGTTATGTTCGGCAGAGCTTTATCTGGATTCTGTGTTGGTATATGCTCGTTGGCTTTACCTGTATATTTGGGAGAGACGGTACAACCAGAGGTACGAGGGACGTTGGGTTTATTACCTACGACGTTTGGTAACGTAGGTGAGTATTTTTATCATGTTCGAGGGGACTCAATTTGGATATGAAGCAGGTGTTGGCATTTTGACTGCGTCCTCGTTCAACAGCTGAGGCAATTTTAATAGTTTCGTTGTGTTCGAGAGGGAAAAAAGTCGACGAGTTTAAACTTTTTCTTGCCTGAGAAGAAACTGAAGTTACTTTTTAACAACTTTCGTGAGAATGTGACCTCCATTCTGGGACTAGAAGAAAATTTCGAAGAATTTTTCGAAACTCGAAATCTCTCTTAGGAAATAGGATCAATTCAAAATTGCCTATATTTATTTTTCTGCGCGAGATTTGCTACAAATGGAAAAAAATGAAATTTGGGACTCAAAAAATCAAAATTTCGTTTTTTTAAAATATTTTTTTACCTTTTTTTAACACCTTTGGAAAATTCTCCAGTCTTTTCCAATGGACTAATTTTGATCATTTTTGTCTCAAAATATTTCTTATGAAAATTTTAAGGAAGGAGGGCCATCAAAAATTTCCCTTAGGGGCAAGCAGGAGAAAATTTTAAGGGTGGAAACATCCCTATTTTGGCACATAAAGAGGGTGGGGGTGTGTTTGGTATCGTTTCCATATAATTCGACCCTCCTGAATTCAAATCTGCCATAACTTTTCCGATATCGTGAAATTTGTGTCAAAGAAAATGCCAATTTTCGTAAAAATTCATAATTTCCATTTTTAAAGAAGAATAGCTTTTCACCACTACGAAATAGGAAAAAAATTGTAGAACAAAAAATGTCAAATTTTCAATACTCTACAACTTTTGTTTCAAGCTTTTTGTCGTATCGTGATTTTTTACCGCAACTTTTTTTTTTTTTGGGACACCCGGGTGAAAAAATTTTCCAAATTGACGATACGAAAAAAAGTTTTGAATAAAAGTTGTAGATAATTAAAAATCCGAAATTTTTTATTCTATAATTTTTTTTCTACCTCGAAGTGGGTAAGAGCTGTTCTACTTAAAATGGAAAAATTCTGCCAATTTCAGCACAAATGGATCCCTAGGCACGAAAGGGTTAATGCCAACGCCTGTACAGAGAGATATGTCGATTGGAAGGAAAAAACGGCTCATCTAATGGAACAATTTGTTTCAGGTATACTTCTTTGTTACGTTGCTGGCAAATACTTGAACTGGAGGTGGCTCGCAACGCTGGGAGCTGGAATTCCAGTACCATTCTTAATATGCATGTTCCTTATACCAGAAACGCCTCAATGGCATATTAATAAAAGTAAGGCCCCCGCTTACCAATTCTACCCATTCATGCTTTAAATCACGACACCATCCTCTAATCATTTTTCTCCTTTTTGCAGACCAACAAAAGAAAGCTCGCAAAGCTCTTCAATGGCTAAGAGGACCCGATGCTGACGTAACGCAAGAATTCAACGAAATCGAGAAAGCGAATCAGGCAAACAAGGCTCAAGAACCACCGACATTTACGACCATCTTCAACCGAATGTACGTTAAACCTTTGCTAATATCGCTGGGTCTGATGTTCTTCCAACAGATGAGTGGCATCAACGCGTATATGTTCTATTCTGTGCAAATCTTCAAAGTACGTGTCTCAATTGTTGGCTAAATGAATCCTTCCTTATTCTGTAACCAGATGTACGAGTATTAATTCTATCGTATGTTGTACTTTTCGCGTAGGATTCCGGTAGCACAATCGATTCCAATTTAAGCAGCATTATCGTCGGTTTAGTTAACTTCTTCTCGACCTTCTTAGCCACCGTATTTATCGATAAACTCGGCAGAAAAGTCTTACTTTTTATATCGAGCGGTACGATGACGCTAATGTTGGGAGTCTTGGGAACATTTTTCTATTTAAAGGCGACTGGCGTCGAGGTTCATGAATACGGTTGGATACCTTTGCTGAGTTTTGTCACTTTCGTGCTCGGATTCTCAGCCGGATTTGGACCTATACCTTGGTTGATGATGGGTGAAATCTTACCAGGTATGTATCGCGTAATCAAGTATTTCGTGCAGTCGCAATGGAAGTTCGGTGCGATTGAACGGTTGAAAGCGATTTTATGATTGATTTGCGCTGGAGTTCCATTTTTTTTAAAGGCATCTCTGTTTCAAAAGTCCATACTTTTTCCAAAAATCCCCTCCATTTCTGTATCAAAGGTTCTAATCGAAAAATTTTTCAAACAAAAATTATTCATAATATCTCTGTGGATATTTTTGGTTATGAGAAAAATTTCAATTTGACCCCTCCCTCCCCTCCAATTTTGCAAATTATCATTCCAAATGACTCTAAAATTCAATCTTTCGTCTTTTATGTCAAAATTATGCCAAATCGAATCGCTTTTCAAGCAACAAAAGTTGTTTAGAATAATAAAAAAAAACAAGTGTACCGAAAATAAAAACCCCTTCCCATCCGAGGGTTCGTCCCGTACAAAAAATCAATTTATCTCTGTACCTAGGGCTCTAATCGAAAAACTTTTCAAACAAAAATCATGCGTCATATTCCTAAGAATATTTTTGGTTATGAGAAAATTTTCAATTTGACCCCTCCCTCCCCGCCAATTTTCCAAATTTTCATTTCAAATCACTGTAAAATTCAATTTTTCACATTTTAAGTCAAAATTATGTCAAATTGAAGCACTTTTCAAATACCAATAATTGTTTAGAATAATAATAAGAACACGCGAAGCCAAAATTAACCCCCTCCTCTTCCCAGGATCCACTCCTTTTCCAAAAAACCTCCGTATCACTGTAATTATGACTTCTATTGAAAAATTTTTCAAATAAAAATTACTCATTATAACCTTACGAATATTTTTGGTTATAAGAAAAATTTCAATCCGACCCCTCCCTCTCCGCCAATTTTGCAAATCATCAGTATTCGGTGTAAAAGCAGAAAAATTTTTTAAACAAAATTTTTTTTATTCGTTAGAAAAATTTTTCTGTGAAATACACGAAATTTTTCTGGATTTCTAATCTCCGTACCCCCTTTCCCTCCCCCTACTTGACCTTACTTTTACAAATTTTTATACTTTTTCCCCTCGAGTACAATTTTTCAAAAAAAACTCGCCTATTCTGCAAAAAATTTCTTTGTGGATTTTTTGATTTACTTATTGGCAAACTTGATTAAAAAATCATGTAATAGCTTAGCGATTGGGCACTTTTCCACGTTGACTTATGATTTTAATTCTTAAGCAAAATTTTCAGTCGTTCAAATATTTTTGCAATTTTTCCCCAAAAAGTTGCTGCCAAAGTGCCGACGCCTGTATTCAGTATTCGCCTCGGTGATGGATTTGGGGATTCTTTTTGTGGGGAGGGGATGGAAGGGGGGGGGGGTCAAAAACCTTAAGTTTGCCAACTTTTTAGTCCGATTTTCCCCACTTTTTTTGACAATTTTACAAAATTTTATCGAGGGAGCAATAACTTCGGCCAACAATTTCCCAACTTTTGCTCAATCTACCCAATTTTCCCAACTTTTCACCATTTTTCGAAATATGGGGGAGGGGAGGGGTTTGGTGGATCTCCCAGACCCCAGTTAAAGCTATCCCTGATTCATTTATATGCTTCTCCCTTTCCTTGAGAAAATTCTGGCTTCGGTTTCAATTTCAATTATTCATCAAATATCCCCTAAATTCGAAAAATTTAATTTTAGAGTTATTTGAAATGATAATTTGCAAAATTGGAGGGGAGGGAGGGGTCGGATTGAAATTTTTCTCATAAGAAAAAATATTCATAAGAATATGATGAATAATTTTTGTTTGGAAATTTTTTCGATTTGACCCTTAGATATCGAGATAGAGGGATTTTTTTGGAAGGGGAGTGGACCCTTCGAACAGAAAGTGGTTTCAATTTCGGTACACGTATTTCTTTTATTATTCTAAACAAGTTTTGTAGAATAAAAAGTGGTTCGATTTGGTATAATTTTGATGTAAAAGGCGAAAAATTGAATTTTACAATTATTTGAAATGATAATTTGCAAAATTGGAGGGGAGGGAGGGGTCGGATTGAAAATTTTCTCATAACAAAAAATATTCATAAGAATATGATGAATAATTTTCGTTTGAAAATTTTTTCGATTTGACCCTTAGATATCGAGATAGAGGGATTTTTTTGAAAGGGGAGTGGACCCTTCGAACAGAAAGTGGTTTCATTTTCGGTACACGTGTTTCTTTTATTGTTCGTAACAACTTCTGTTGATTGAGAATTGCGTCGATTTGGCATAATTTTGATATTAAAGGTGAAAATTTGAATTTTATGGTTATTTGAAATGATAATTTGCAAAATTGAGGGGGAGGGAGGGGTTAGATTGAAATTTTTCTCATAACAAAAAATATGCATAAAGATGTTGTGGATAATTTTTGTTTGAAAAATTTTTCGATTTGAGCCTTAGACACATAGATAAAGAGCTTTTTTTGGAAAGAAGATGGACCCTCGAAAAAAGAGAACCTTGAAAAAATGGAAACCTCAGCTCTTTCAAAAAAAATACGCCTTAGAGTACGAATCATTCATAAAATCCTTTTTAACCTTTTAATCACACGAACGACTCCCCCCCCCCCCCCCCCCATCCATTTCCTATCGCACCAATTATGTATCACGACTCCAAATTCTAATCAAATGCTCTATTTTCTCTTCAACAGCTCGTATTCGTGGCTCGGCCGCGTCTCTAGCCACAGCATTCAATTGGTCTTGCACTTTCATAGTAACCAAAACGTTTACTAATCTGAAAGAGCTAATCGGATTCGCCGGAGCTTTCTGGTTATTCGGCACCATCTGCATGGCCAGCATGGTATTCGTCGTGTTATGTGTTCCCGAAACACAGGGTAAAAGTTTAGAAGACATAGAAAGAAATTTGACAGGTGGTGGTGCTAAAGTTCCAGTACGACATGTAAGAAGAATGAGTTCAATAGCACATTTGAAGCCTTTGCCGATGGCTGTATAAATGGAGACTGTTTTCGTATTTATAAATTTTGTTTAACAATAATTAATTTTTAATTTTATATATACATATTGAAAAAGTTATATGACTAGAATATCACAATGAAACTCATCTGGTACCTTATTGTTCTTCTAAATATTTTTTTTCTTTTTAAAAAAAAAAAAAAAAACAACTCAACGTCGTTTTTGTTTCTTTTTTTTAAACGTAGACCAATTTTCTCGTCACTTGTTTTTCTATAATTATTATCTTATGTGTTGGTTTTTAATTAGATGAAGCACAATTATTATAAACAGTAGTGATCGGTTACTGTGTGCATTTTAAAAAAAATTCCCCCCTCCCTTCTCTCTGTGATGCGGTCATTATGCGGTTTTTTTTTATGTGGCGGTTTAAAACGTACTTGTTTTTTTCTCTTTCGTTCCGTTTTGTTTTGTTTTTCAATTTTTTTCGAATGTGTCCGGTAATTAAGCAATTTATAGGAATTGTTAATTCGACATGTACCTAAATAATTTTATAGAAGATGAAGTTTATTTCGAAGCAGTGTAATTTTTTACTCAAAATTATCTCCTTTTTTTTAGTCTTATTTTTTTTTTGTTTTTTCCCCCTTTTTTTGTTATTTCTCTTTTAGATTTTATTTATTTTTATTTTTAGGTAATTTAAAACGATTCGATCGAATCGAGCATAATTTTTTTTTCTGTAGCATTTAATTATTGTAAATAGTTACGTGTATCTTATGTATAATAGAGATAGTTTGTATATACTGTGTATGCGTACAAAATGTAAGCATATTATGCCGGAAGCATCGTTGTAAGATTTGTAGTTCTTAGGTTTTTAATTTTGTGTTTGTGTGTGTCGATATTTTAGCATACCTCAACAAATAAGGTATTAACGTCTCGTGTAATTATTTCGAAAGATAGAATAAGGGTTATTTTTTCATATCTAAGTTGGCGTAATTCGCGCTCAAACGTTTTTTTTGTCATGTAAATTGCCTATTTTCAACGTATTAAGACTAATTAGCGATTCGTAATTAGCGAGGAATTTGTTTTGTTCGGTCGAAATCATGTTTGAAATTATTAAATGGGGGCTTAGCTAGCAAATTTGTGCTATGGGCATGAATTTGCTAGATAAAAGAACCATGCAGTGTGTTCTGATTGGTGGAAAATAGATTTTGCATTAATTAACCAATCAGGAACGTTCGAATGCTACGAAATGTGCTGGAAACCAATTGAAGGGTTTTGATTGGTGGGAAATGTTTGTTTACGAAATAGTTCACCCAAGTTACATTTCGCCAATTAGATTTACGTTGAAAATAGGTAAAATACGAATCGACGATGAGAATGCTGAAAGAAAACGAGTCGTAGCTTGTAATCGTTAATTATGCAAATTATTTTGCTAATTTTTCCATGCCTTTTGACGTCGATGGCGTGAATTAGACGATTAGATTTAGATTTAGTTATTCGAGACGATAATTTAGAATGATTTTTTGAAAATTACATCTGTTTTAAGGCGAGTGCTCCCGGCATCGGTTAATTATTAATTTAAAAAAAAATTGTTGTTTGCATACGCATACACAAAATGCTGTGATTTTAATATGTGATTACGAATTTTATATGCAGAGATATTTACAATATGTCGTGAGAAAAATAACACACCATTGATGACGTACTTGTTTCTTTTTTTCTTTTTTCTTTTTTTTTTTTTTTAAACGATCAAATTTTCGTCGTGTCGTTTATTTGTTAGAACAAATTCGTAACGGGATTAGATATTAGTATTTAATTTTTTCAATCTTCGCAATATATTTGGATAAATTGTGAAAAGAATGTGAGATGGGTGGCTGTATATTGATGAAGTAGTGTAATTTCAATCCTCGCATATAATTAATTGTGTATTTATAAAATCGTATCAATTAACAAATTTCAATTTCCAACCACTTTTTGATCTTATTTATATCGAGCTTATGTAACAACCATTCACTTGACACCAGAGAGGAAAATTTTTTTAATGGAATTTCTTTGGCAATACCGTCGATTATAAAATAATGTTTCGAATCCATGATAACGCAATAGGTCCACTCGCGTCTTTGAAATTACTGCATTTAAAAAGAAATAATTTATTATGTTTATTTTGTAGTTACACTTCGTTACCTTACATCGTATGATATTGGATAGAAATATTATGTTAAGAGATGAAATCATATTTTGTTATCGTATAATAGGACGATCCTATTTCTGTTTCTGTTATGAGAAATGTTAACAATTATCCATTGTGTTACTGACATTTAATTATCAACAAATATACTAATATTTATCTTCGGATGTACCATCTGCGTATTGGTTGGCATTTATTTTACGCTTTATCGATCATCGTCGCCTTCGCAGTTCGCTACGCGCTGCGGAAATTCGCTGGCTAAAGAACCGTTAGTGCTTAGTGCGGATTTCCAAGTTCCTAGAAAGATGACTCGAATACTTTCGAATGAATGGTTTAGTCGAGTCGACGATATTCGACCTACAGCGTCCGGTGAGATTTTTAAAAGCTTGGATATTCCCGTGGAATCGAGAGACTCGTTAGTTTCGTGGGAAAGGGAATCGTAGACTTTAGAGTAGGTCTACTGTCATAAGTCAAAGATGAAATGTTGACCTTTTATCGGAAAAGGTTCCACTTTGCCAGAAAAATTTCGAAAAAAGAATCCCATTTTCGATGGGGTGGCCAAATATGTCGAAGTGGAACCTTTTCCTATGGAAGGTCACAATTATTGACATTAATAGTAGTTTTCAATTTTGAGTGATTTTGTGGTTTTTTTCGAATTTAAAAAAACAATACAGGGTGTTTCATAGCTAATGCCTCTCCTTCCACTGGGTAAGTAGGCAATTCATACTGAGCACAAGTGAATGTTTGAGTACTCTTGGAATTCAAGGGGCGAAGTTATATTCATTAAAAATTGAAAATTGTTTACAGTCCAAAGAAGTCTCACCAATATTTCTCAAAGTCAGTGGAAATCTAATATTTTTCAAGTTCAAAAAAGTCTGACAAAATGTCAAAAAATCAATGAAAATCTGATTATTTTTCCAAGTCCAAAAAAATCTGAAATAAAGTAAATGGAAATCTGATAATTTTTTTCCAAGTCCAAAAAAGTTTGATACAATATCAAAAAGTAATGAAAATCTGATAATTTTTTTCCAAGTCCAAAAAAGTCTGACATTATGTCTAAAAGTCAGCGTTACCCAATTTCGTCACGGAATTTTCCACGAGATCACTCTTGAGAGCAAAAACATATGCTATGTTGAAAGGGCCTTCCTTGACTATGTCGTGAAATCGGCCCTTGACCCCAATTTTTTCGAAAGTGGTCCTAAATGTTACTCTTGATGTAAAAACTCATCACCGAAATTTTTGCTCCCCCCACTCCACCCATTTCCGAAATATCCACTATATATCAAAATTTCAATACGCGATATCATCGGAGGGGTGGGTGAAAAATTCTGAAATTTTCACAGATTATGAGCATTATGTGGATACACTTGTGGAAATTTTTTCAAAAAAATCTAAAGTGATTTTCTCTATTTTTTTGCACTTTGAAATTTTCAAAAAAAATTTAAAATAATTTTTGGGGGGGGGTGATGTGACGGAATTTTTTTCCAAAATTTTGTAACACCCTTAAGTCTAACATATATTTTTTTCGAGGCCCGAAAACGACGGGAACACTCTTTAAAAAATTCAAAACTGAAAAAAAAAATTGGGTGCTCATTTTATACTTGAGGGGGAAAATAATTTTGAATTTTTTTCAGGACCCAATCCCCTAATTTGATGTTACTCTATGAGAGAATGATGCAGAAAATTTTTTAGCTAGATCGATTCATATTAACCCGCCCTTTAACGACCATTTTGAAAATTGAACACCAGCGAGCCCGAGCTCAACATTACTCCACTACGACGCGTGGCGAATTCCGAGCTCGCGCTAGTTATGTTCAATTTTCAAAATGGTCGTTGAAGGGCGGGTTAATATGAATTGATCTGGCTAAAAAATTTTCTGCATCATTCTCTGATAGAATAACATCAAACTAGGGGGTTGGGTCCCGAAAAAAATTCAGAATTTTTTCCCCCAAAATGAGTTAGTATTTTTCAGTTATGAATTTTTTGAAGAATGTTCCCGTCGTTTTTGGGCCTCGAAAAAAATATAAGTTATAATTAAGGGTGTTAAAAAATGTTGAAAAAAATGCAGCCACATCATCCCCTCAAAATTTGACTGAAAATTTCAAAGTGCAAAAAATTGAGAAAATTTTTAAATATTTTTTTGAAAAAATTTCTACAAGTGTACTCACATAGTGCCCACAATCTGTGTGAAAATTTCAGAATTGGGTGATAATTCGAGAAAGGGAGGAGGGGGGGGGTCAAAAATTTCGGTGATGAGTTTTAACATCAGGGCTAATATTTAGCACCATTTTTGAAGAAATTGGGATGAGGGGCGATTTCACTATCTTATCAAGAAAGGTCCTTTCGTTCATCATTTTTGATTTGCCATGAAATTTGAAATTTTAACTATGGTAAGTAAAGGGTTGCAGGTTGTGCAAATGGAAGGAGCTTTCATTCTAGTTTTTTTTTCATCTTGAACTTTTTGATGTTAGGTGATCAGGGAAGCCAAATAACTAATGAAATATTTTTTTTAAAACACAAAATTTTTTAATTTTTTTCGATTTTATCAAAATTTAAAAATTTTTATTATTTTTAACCTGCAATTTATGGACTTGACTTGTGTAAAAAAAAAAATACTTTCCAATCGCACAATTTTCAGCTTTCTATCGAGGCCCCAAAAATCACTTTTTTCATTCAAATATTATTTTATAATTTTTCCAAAAAAGTGATTTTTTAAATAGGATTTTCATAGAAATTAAAAATGTATAACTTTTGATTCGAGCAAGATGGAAAGTTGCGGTTTGCGCCATTGGAAAGAGGGAATGGCAGATTAATGTGAAAAAAATTAAAAAACTTTATAAAAATCGAAAAAAATATAAAAATTTTGTTGTTTTTTTTAAAAATATTTTATTGGTCAAGGGGGGTTTCCTGATCACCTAACCCCAAAAACTTTAGGATACAAAAAAACTAGAATGAATGCATTTTCCAAGAATGCAACTCACAAACTTCTACCTATAATAATTCAATGAGTTGCATACTTACCCACATTTCCTTGGAAATTTTATTCATGATTTTCGATGAATAGATACTCGTAGAACGAATATTTTCATGGAAATATATTACATTAATTTCGAATTTTGATGACTATTAGGTATGAATCATCACGGAATTGAAAATATCTGAAAAATCATTAGAATTATTTACATAAAATTATTTTCAAGGTAATATTGATAACGTTCCTTTAGAAGATCAAAAACATTGAACAAATAACTAAAATATCGAAAAAAAGTACCTATCTAAATATTACGGACCCTTTACCTGGCAGGCAAGCAGACAAACTTATTTTGGATTTGTTGAATTTTGATGACAATTGTCGAAAATTGTTGAAATTTTAGAGAAATTGCTGGCAAAATGGACGAAATATCCTGAAAATTCATTAATTTTTTTATATTTCAACCTCAATTTTCAACAATTTCAACAATTTTGATTAGTTTCTTATAGTACAAAAGTTTATTGGGTTCGTTGATTGTGGAGCTCCATTAAAAAATATTTCTAAAAAAAACCATGAAAAAAGTTCAATTTTTTTCAGTTTTAGTAAAATTTTCAAAAAATGTTTACATGATTTTCGAATGAGCATAACGCTCCTTCAATTTCAAAAAATATATAATGGGCTGATAAATCTCGTAGTCCAAACCTACAATGGAAAGAAAAATCAAAAAAGATCCAAGACTTGGAACTTCTTTTTTCATAATTACGATTCTCACAATTTTGAACGAAAGAAAGTCATTAATCATTATTCTGGCTAATTCGAGGTCACCGATCACGACTGTGGAGACCATTTCGAGCCAGCGTGTCTCGATCTCGAAATATCGCCAAATTCTGACTCAGAAATGCGTTTTTCTTGGACATATATCGCAGCCTACGTGCTGCATTTTATGCAGAAAATGATAACTTCATGCAGACAGTTGATAATTTCAATGTTAGGTAGGTATTTTTTCATAATTAAGGTGAAATTTCAGTTATCATTCATTTAATTAACGAAACCGAATGGTGAGATGCACGCGTAGAATTACTTAATTAATTTTTTTGATAACGTTTGAAACATTGTTTTCAGAGGAGGGTGCGATGTGGCAACATCGCACGAATGTTTTAAATTTTGAAAACATTAGACTAGATTAGTTCGATATTGAGAGAGAAAGAGTTGAAATAACGTGTTTGCAGCGAAGTAAAAAAATGCAAATGTAAATATGAATGCGGTAATAATTACGTTGCGAAGTTTATTTCAATAGAAGTCATCAGATGTTCTTTCATTTCCAAGGCCAACATTCGCGACAAATTCACTACAATGTTGATACCTACATGCACCAAGAGTAAAATTTCAAAAAAAAACTTACAAAAACAGGAAGAAATTTTAGCTACGGAGTGTGTAATTAATGTAGGTACTCTAGAGCGGAATCCAATTTGATTTGTTTCAGGTGGTATCTAATTGTAGTCGTATTTCGTGAGAAAAACCACTCTTATGAATACTTCTGTCTGTAATCAATTCATTCAAACATGACGATAATAAAATAAGTAAGTACGTTGGTGTAGGTACCACCACCACAATCTAACCTTGAATATCAGATGAAAAAACTGTACCAGATTTTATGATTTTCGGCGCCAGTTTGGTACCAGAAACTTTCCGGAATATTTTAAATAAAATATCAACGGCCAATACGAAAATAGCATGACCCTGTATAAGTGCGCACGTGCTGTACTTTGCGTGTTTGCTATTGCTGTTCGGTTTATATGTCTCCGCGAAGTCCAGTACAGGCTGTGCGAGACTGCGAGTTGATAGTTAATGATTCGGTAGACTCGATCCACACTTTTAGAATTTTTATTTCAAGGCTACGAACAATAATCGCAGTTGAATTGAAACTGTTTAGAATTACCACACCTCGTGTAGATATACATTGTAGTAGAATAGAAAACACTTGTATCCAGCATCAAAGCAACGTGTTGAATCAATCCGGTAGGTGTAATTGTCTAGCTATATTTATCTAATTATCTGCCGCTTGATTATTTGCGTACGTTTTATCGCCGTTATTACCTTAATTTTGTTGTGAAGTACCTACTTCCTCACACGAAGTTTCAATTCGCGATTACATTACTCATAACTGATAAAATGAGACACCGATGAGTTAGTTTTCTTGTTCACCGGACGAGCAGAAAGTAGATACTTTCTGCGTTGTAAGCATAATTCATTTTCAAAGTATTTTTCTTGAATTGTTTTCATCCGATTATTAGATAATGGCGTTACTAAACCAAGGATATGATAACGTACCTCAAGCTCTTCAAAGTTTGAAAACCGTCAATCAGTTACTCATCAAGCAAAAAGTTGAGCGATTAGAAGGTAAGCAATTGAATCTTACTCTCGATGAACATTGAGAATCAACTAAGGCCTAGTGATCTGTGATTTTAAACAATATTCCTTAAAATCGTCGTGATCTTTACAGTATTTTTGGGGGTTGAAACAAATAATAAATACGCGATATCAAATATCCAAGGCGAAGAAGTGTTTTATGCGGCCGAAGATAACGACTGCTGTACTCGAATATGTTTGGGTTCAATAAGACCTTTCGATATGAAAATATTGGATAATTCGAGAAACGAAGTGATCCGCTTACATCGTGATTTTGCCTGCCAATCGTGCTGCTTCCCATGTTGTCTTCAGGTGAGCAGATACCTATCATCATAATACCTATGGAATCACTTTAATGAATAAATTTTCTATAAAATTGGCAGAAATTGGAAGTATTCTCACCCCCTGGTAACTTGGTAGGCACAGTGGAACAAACCTGGAGCTTATTCACGCCCCAATTCGATATTAAAAACGAAAGTGGTAATACCGTCCTGCAAATTGAAGGACCTTGCTGCCAATTTAATTGCTGCTCCGATGTCGAATTCCACGTATGTTACGTCGATGTGCTATTTTCATTCCGATATAATTGTCTTTATTAGTACCATGTTGTTAATTTCTTTCCATATAGGTTATGACACTTGATAAAGCACGTGTGGGCAAAATTTCAAAACAATGGAGTGGTCTGTTGCGAGAAGCTTTTACAGATGCGGATTTCTTTGGAATTTCATTCCCAGAATATTTAGACGTTCGCATGAAAGCTGTCATGATCGGTGCTTGCTTTCTAATAGTACGTATCGATTTTCTACTAGCCCAACGCGGCGAAATGATTACTATGTGTAAATATACATACAATGGTAGGAAGTTCGTCGAATTTTGACCTTGATTTACTTACCTACTCACTTTTACTCGTAGGATTTTATGTACTTCGAAAAAAGTAATTGAAAACAAGCGTTCCAATGAAGAACATAAACAGATGGATGGGCTACCATACTACCAACTTCTTCAGTTTTTTTGTTTTTACTTTTTTTCAAGAGTGAAATTTTCATTATTTACTCTCGACGTTTAATTTTATATCGCTGTAAGTTTTTTTTTTTTGGTACTTTTGCATCGTTATTGATTAATTTTCCATTTCATTACCTTCCATTAACTCAGGTTTGTTTAAATACTCTCCTTATTTACACCGGATTTTCATTTCACTGTCCATAGGGTGAATTATTTTCAAATAAGTTACGTACAAAGTTTTTCTTCTGTGTTGCTATTACCATTTGTTTCGACAAGTTTATTATTTTTATATTTAATAATATTGATCTTATTTGATATTAAAATGACCTGCGTATGTATGGTGTTCCAATTTATAATTTTTTTTAGTTTATAAGAATTCAACTCGTGTGTGTATTGCACTATTTACCAACTGTATAATGTAAGTGGCATTTCATTAAAAATTTCTGCTTTTTATTTTTATAAAACAAATACAGTAATTTTTTCATTTGAAGTTGTTTTTTTCTTACTTTATATTTTACATTCGTGTACCTACCTACTTATTTATGCGAAGTTTTGCGAAATTCGCCAAATTTTTACTGTTTGAAATTATTTTTAGGCTTTCAGCTTGTTCGTTTTCACTGATTTAATTGAAAATAATTAATCTCAAACTCTTTTCCAGCAATTAAAGAGTAATTACATATTCCTATTTCTTGAAATGAATGTCTTTTTCGTTTTTCTGTTCTTATAATAGTCAACTCAAGCTACCCATATTTACTCAAATTTCAAATTATAGTCTGTTCCACGAAAGAAGCACAGTCCTCTAACCGAAAAGTTTCTGTTTTGCGGCCGAATATTGCGAGGCATGATTGAA
>FIZU01027340.1:0-34578 GCA_900064475.1 Pseudococcus longispinus
AAACAACACTAACTCGCCAAAAACTGGTTTGACAACTTCTTAGCTTCCCCTTTTTCCCCAAACCTCAAAGCTACTATTTTTATCAATTACAATCGCTTGGTCATTTTTGCATTAATTAAATTGTGCATTTCACGATGCACAACTACACCACTTGATGCACCTAACTGTGTATTTCAGATTTTTATCTTTTACCGTTATTGAAATAATGGCGCGACAAAATTTCAAAAAACGGCTGGACGAATACATGTAATCGAATATAATAATAAAAAAAAAATAGGCGAAATGGTAGATTTGATAACTTTCAGACTCCTGGCTGAAATATCAGGTCCTGCGGTCAAATTTCGTGCATTTTTCCAGGTTTTTTTCTGGAGGAAGGAAAACAATAAAAATACATGTTTTTAAGAATTTTCATGTCTATTTTTATTATCTTTCTCCCTCTGAAAAAACTCTCGAGATTTTGCCTAATTTTACAAGCAAATCTCATCCACTCAAATTCTGAACCAACAACTAATAATCAAGGCTCGAATGTTGAACACAAAATTAGACCCAACCCACTCCAGCAAAAACTTCGCCAAAAATGAATAAGAGAGTTATTTTTTCTGATTTTCCCCACTTTCGTTAATCTCCGGCTTTTTCTTCGATCGTACTGTAGAAAATACATCTAATTTCGTTTGAAAGTGCGAAATAGAAAACAACCAGTCAAAACCTCTTTCATCGAGCAATTTTTCGGATTTTAATTAAAAACAGCAAATTCCATTCCGTATTCTTCGTCGTTCAAAGTCACGTACGTGTTATTATGGTATGGTAAATGCGTCGCATGTGTTCTTTCATTATGTCTTTTTCATCTACCTTTGGTACCCGGTTACTCTCTTTATTTTTCTCGATAATTATCCTCGGTGCTTTTCTCGCTTCTTGTTATTCTTTCAATATTTCCACTTTGATGGGGCATTTTGAGATTTTCACTTTAATCTGTATGAAATGAAATGAATCAAAAAGTCGATTAAAAAATATCAAAGTTCGTGAATATTTTTACTCGCTTACGAACTCGTATAGATAATCGGAGATGTAAAGAAATTAAGAACTCGTAAGTACTCTTAGCTGAGTACATAGTTTATGTAGATTTATTAGCATATATGTACGTTGATATATCGAAGGATGAATGTACGAATATGTGACTGAGAATATGGTTTCTTGTATTCCGTATACTTAATTTCGCTTCGATTATTTTTATGTCGTCAGGTGTCACTTCGCACGGTCTCAGCTGCGAAGTATGCAAATGCAAAGTACACAAACGCTGCGTCGCAAAAACAATCAGCAATTGCAAATGGACCACGTTGGCCAGCGTCGGTAAAGATATTATAGAAGACAAACAAGGCGTACGTTTACGAATACGATTCTACTTACGTAACGTAGATACCTACCTATCTACGCTGTAAATTAATTTTTTCTAACGTGAAAATATTATGCGTTTAGAATATTTTAATGCCGCATCAATGGATGGAAGGAAATCTGCCGGTATCTGCGAAATGCGCGGTTTGCGAAAAAACATGCGGATCGGTTTTAAGGTACGTAAGTATATTTTTTTTATAGTGAAACGCGATCGAGATTAAGGAAATGTAAATTCCGATCGTGGCTCGACGCTCGCTTTTATTTACTCATATTTTTGAAAAATTGCGATATACTCTCTCGGAATAAAAATGAAGCGTAATTAATGTCGCATAAATAGTGAAAACTACGCTATGATTTGAAAGTTTTTCCACAAAGTTTGTCACTTTTCAAAAATGTCAAATAGAGTGAGAATATTAATAAAGGATTCGGCGTCAAAGCATGAATTTTTCATCGCCCAAACGATATTTTCTCTATTGGAATAAACTTTGTAGCGACTTTTTGTTCATATTTTAACGCTACATTGAAAAGATTTCTTTTTCATTCCAAATATAAATCGTTTCCTTTACGTCAGAAACAACAGTACCTACATATGACCCAAAGGCGGATTTTAACCAAAGATACAATTAAAAAAGAACACTAATTTAATAGCGTTGTGCAGAAAATATCATTAAGAAGAAAGATTAGTAATTTACCTCGAGGCAACGTTTTCTCTCCTTTTTTCCCCCATTTACCTTTTTTTTTTCACCCTTCTTCTTCATATTCTATATAATCAAAAAGGCGTAATTGTTGATGGATCAGTAAACGTTTGAATTTCGTATTTTAAGAAGTATTATACTTATTCCAACGTGGGTAAGTATTTTTCCACGAAAAGAAATAAAACCACATTAAAGTAATAGGTGTACTCTTCGTGCTTATGATCATCATGTCGAAAGTGAAATTTCTCCAGGATTTGTTGAATACCATAAAGAAAGGAAAAAAATATCCATCTTGATATACTTACTTAATAAAAAAAAGAAACGTGAAACTGAAGGTAGGAATCAAGCACTTGCCTTTTTTTGCTGTTTTTCAATGAACGCTGTGTAGGTAGGTTACATGTATCTTATATTTTCTCAACACTTGGAAAAGGGTAAAAATGGAATGTAATTTTTAAATTCATAGATAAGTGGAAAATAGGTATAAAATATACCTACCTAACTTTTTTTCGAACTTTCTATTGGGTGGACTTATTTGAATGGTAGAATTTTTGTATTTTTCCAAAATCACCAACGTACAGGTAGGTATTTTTTTAAATTTCATTTTTTTGAATTATCTGAAACGACTGTCATTTTCCAAAATTTACGTTTTTTTTAGTGTTAGTTTTTCATTGTCGGGGCCTCCAAGGCTCCACTTTCATCCTCAAATTTTTTATACTACGTCTCATTTAAACGATTCGAATAATTTTTAAAATAAATATTTAAAAAAGTTTAAGATTAAAGACCAAACATAGAAATTTTCTTGTTCTACTGATTTTACAATATTCATCTGTTTAAATCTCCTTTGAATTTTCACGTTTCATGTCAAATTTATGTAAATTCAATTATGTTCAGAGAAATAAAAGTTATTTAGAAGAAGCATGCATCATTCATAACAGACAAAAAAAAATGACAAAAACAGGATTGACATTTTCTAAAACAAAAAAAGTTCAAAATACCTATCTACTTGAAAATATAAAACCTTCGTTTACTTAAAATAAGGAAAAAGCAACGTTCAAGTCATTTCTACTGATCAAGACGAACTTGATCATCTTTAAGTCGGACATGGCTCATTTCAGGATTGACTCTGACTCAAAAATAGAGTGAACTCCGCTAACATCTGAAAGAGTTGACTCCTCCAATGCGGAGTTACCACTCATTTTTCAACTTTTTTTTAGATCAAATTGCTCAGCACTCTTTAAAGCTAGACTTCTAGAAATAATTTTTCTCAATTGGAAACTCTCAACAAGTAGGTACCTACCTAAATCAACCGACATTTTTTTTTTAATTTGGAGCTCCAATTTAGGAGGGGGAGGACGTGCAAAAATTGAGATTTCAAAATTTTGAAAGCTGTATGTTTTTTAAAAGAATTTACTGTTGGTTACTTTGAATGTAAATATTAAATTTGAATTTTTTTAGTTGCTTCTAGAGGGGAAGGGGTCCTGAAACCAAACTTTTGGCATCCCCCCCCTCCCCTCGATTTTTGAACTAGTTTAAAAATAAAATAATAAAACCTTGAGATAGTAAGAAAAGAACTTACCAATTTAATGAATAAGTATATCACCGAACAAGTTAAGAATTAAGAAAAGGAATTGAGCCTTTTCGTGGGTGGGTCTATCGCCTACGAAAACTTTGCGATGGACATAACGTTCAATCATAATAATTCGTAGCTTAATCAAAGATATAGAGCTCGGAAATAATCATTATTATCATTATTCTCGACCTTTTGGTCTTTCTATTTGAATTTTTGGTTTAAAAAATAATCAAACTTGGATAAAATTCATAAAAGGTGTTCACAATTTGTTAAACACAATTAGAATTTTATTTAATATCAAATTTTTTTTAATTTTCTTTCAGACAATTTTCTCAAATTTTGGTTTAAATGCAATTTTATTGAAATTTTTTTTCGAAATTCTGTTTAAAACACAATCTTTTTAAATTTCATTTGAAATTAGATTTTACATAATTCTGTTTGAACATTAGTTATTTATTTTTTGCAAAAATTTTCAAACATAATTTTTTTTGAAGTTTGTTTAAGCATAGGCAGTTTTTTAATTTTATTTAGGTAAGCTTGAATTCTATACACAATTTTGTTGAACACATTTCATCAAATTTTGAACTCAAACGTAACTTTTTGAAATTTCTTTCAAAATTCTTTTCAGACACAATTCCGGTGCTCAAAAATACTCATTTTTGTAACTTTTTGGTCATTATGGTATTTTTATTCAAATTTTTTATTAAAAAAATTATTAAATGCTACTTTACATAAAAACTTTGCAGAAGAATGAAAAAATAATTCTCGAGCCACCTATTGAAAAAATGTACAAACATTTTTTTATAAAAATTTCCCGAACTTTATTTTGAAAAAATTTTAAAAATTTACAATTTCTTTCGAAAAAAATTCAAAACAGTAATTTAAGAATTCAATTAAAGTCTTCTCGATTTTTTTTTTTTAAAAATGTATTAAAAAATTTGTACGAGTCGAAAACCGTTAGATAAAAGAATTGAGTAGGTATCCTTAAAAGCTTTTTCATTTTGAAGAATTTTTCTAAAAAAATTATTTCGACAAAAAAATTGGTTATTGAAAAATGTAACCAATTATGTGCTCAAAAAAAATCTAAAAAATTTTCGGTCTCAAAAATCTTTATGAAGAGAATCCTTCAGAAAAAAATTGTAAAAAAATGATTTTCTTAGGAATTCATTATTCAAAAGTATCCTACTTCTTCAAAAAAAGTTCTAAAAATTTTTTTGATGCAAAAATCTTCAAGAAAAAAAATTTGTTAAAAAAATATGCTGAAAAATGGTTTTCTTGAAAAATTGTCAAAAACGCGTTTTAAGCAGGGGTGGAAAACTGAAACTAAAATTGGAAGTGGAACGTGGAACTGGAACTGAAATGTTTTTTCAGTTCCAGTTCCATTTTTCACTTTTTCAAATGAAGGGTACACGGAAAGAACAAGGTAACTCACTTTTTCAATATTTTGAAATATACAAAGTTTAAAGTTTGAAAGTCTGCAAAACTTTTTAAAACCATTTTTAATATTAAGTAAATGCAAAAACAATTGCATACGCCTACAGAGAGCAACATACTGCGATATAATGAAAAAATATTGATAACTATCTGAGTTATTCTTGTTAAACTGAAATAAGGTACAGTAATAAAATGAGGCAATTTTGGAAATACAGGGAAAAAAGGTGGTAACTCAATGAAACGTTGGACAAAACGTTTGAATTTTATTAGATTAATATTACATTAAACGTTTTGGAAAAATTTATACTTAATAAGAACACATCGTCACATAAACACGCTAAAATGTACACACACAAAAAAATAGTAATTTCTGTTTTATTATTTGGAATTTTCGGAATTCTCTGAATTTATGAAAAAATTCGCACAGTGACGAGTGACTTACCTCATTTTTTCCCTGTATTGGATGAGTTACCTCCTTCTTTCCGTGTATTGCATTTTTTCAAACGCGTTTTTGTGAGACAGTGTTGCCATTTTCAAAAATTCTAATATGTCATGATATTCTACTCAGAAATACCAATCTAAAAATATAATTATCTCATTTTCGAAAAAAAGTGAGTTACCTTGTTCTTTCCGTGTACCCTTCAAATGTTCTCGATTTATTTCTAATTTTCTCGCGACATTTCTCATTTGGCTTTAGACTTTATTAGGTACTTTAATGATTTCAGTTTTCCAGTCCTGGTTTTAAGGAAAGTTGAAGAAAAACAGTTTTTTTGATAAAAGTGACTTAATAAAGTAGTTATTTTACCAAAGTAGTTATTTTACCAAAGTATTATTTCAAAAAATTTTCAACTTCCGCTTTATAGAATTGTCACAAAATATTTATTTGCTTTTTTTTAAAAGAATATTTCATTTTTACGAGATGTTTGATAAACCAAAAAAATTATCCCTTTGTGCCAAAATTAGTCTTTTTAATCAATTTAGTCATTATTATCCTTGATGAAATTTTTTATGGGCAACAAGTGTGAAGAGAGGAGATGTAAGTGCTCCAAAAAAAAGTATTTGAAAGAACTGCGTGATAATATAGCGGTAAAATGAGTAAATTCGAGCTTTTTGATAAAATTGAGTCGAAACTTTTATACTTGATAGAAGTATTCAAAAGAAATGGCTTCTTGTTATATACGTTAAGTTTTAATGAAATAATAAAAGAAACATCCACTTGCCGGATATAACACCGCTAACGAATTGATTTACGTCGCAGCGGCGGTAAATGGAGTTTTTTTGTCGTTTGAAAAAAAAAACGTTTTTTTTTTGTTTTAACAGACTTCAAGATTGGAGATGTTTATGGTGCAGAGCTGCTGTGCATACGGCATGCCGTCCTAAGTATTCGATACGCTGCCTGCTGGGTCCAAACCACGTTAGTGTTGTACCTCCTACTGCCATTCATAGCATTGGTAAGTGAGAATGGAAATATGTACTATGGCTGGTTGAATTTACCCATAAAATGCTACATAGCCGGGATTATGAGTATTTTTGTAATTTTTTGTCAACTACGTACTCGTCGACGTATATTATTCGAATTTGAATTACGTCTAGGAACCGATGACGCTTGGGAAGCAGTGAGACCACATGGGTGTTCACCGTTATTAGTTTTCGTAAATTCGAAATCTGGAGACAATCAAGGGGTGAAGTTTTTACGTCGATTTAGACAGATTCTGAACCCCGCTCAGGTGTTCGATTTAATTACAAGCGGACCAACTTTGGGGTTAGTTGTTTATATTTCGTATTTCCTTTATTCGAACTCGCAATTTAGCTACTGCTGTCTGAGTCGTAATGAATTTCAATGACGCGAATGTCAAAATAATAATCACTTTTCTACCGTTAGCGAATTCTTATGGCATAAGCGTTCTAAAAATAGTTTTTTTTTTCGTTTACTTACGAAGGATTCACCGTAAATGTACTTTTTCTTTTGACAGATTACGATTATTTCGTCATTTCGATCCTTTTCGAGTATTAGTTTGTAGTGGTGATGGTTCTGTCGGATGGGTATTGTCTGAAATTGATAGACTTAATATGCAGGTAATGAAGCATCTTGTTTGCAAGATTTTATTACCGAGTCGATACGAATGAGAATTATTTTAATATGATTCATTTTTTCAGGTTCAATGCGAAGTAGGCGTTTTACCTTTAGGTACTGGTAATGATTTAGCCAGAGTGTTGGGATGGGGTGCTTCGTGCGATGATGATACACATCTACCACAGCTGATAGAACGATATGAAAAAGCAAGCCCGAAAATTCTTGATAGGTTAGTTTGTTGTAATAAACAGAAGTGATTTTTTAAACGATATTTTAGATTAAGTTAATATCGTAAAATTTCAATGATAATGAGAAATCATTTAAAATTTCTCAAGCATCTGTTGTCTGAATTACCCATTAAGATTGTTTTAATGCGTATTTTGACATTGATTTATACTTTAATCGTAGTTTTATGATTATGAGGTTTTTTATCGAGAATTTTTTTCGTCTAGATGGAGTATCATGGTTTTTGAACGTAGCATTAAAGTTGGCGATGGTGGTAAGATTACTTTGAACACCGGATTAATGGAAGGAAATAGTTTGTTTACGACCGCCGCAGCTTATGAAGATTCCGTATTATCACATTTGACCAAAATTTTACAATCTGATCAACATACTGTCGTCATTTCCTCTGCTAAGTGAGTTAACTTGAAAACCTTTTTTTTTGCATGTGGTTTTTCATTTAACTTAGTACGAATAAAAAGAAAATTTTGAAGAAGAGGGCCATCAAAAATTCCCCTTGGGTTCAAGCAGGAGGGAGCTTTAAAAGTAGAAACATCCCTATTTCGGCACATGAAGTGACAGGGGTATGTTTGATATCATTTCTATACAGAGTGTTCCAGTAGCAGTGCGCCGCCTTCAAACCAGAGATGCAGCTACTCAAATTACATAAGTATGTGCAAGTTCGCCGAAAACAGGATTTGAAGGGGCAAAGTTATGCACTAGTCTTGGTAGATGTTTCAAAACGTTGTAACTCTGCTGATAATATAGATGAACAATTTTTTTTTGAAAATTTCTTATAGAATTTTTCAAGCTCTACAAAATGAATTATATTCATGTTTTGCCTAACTCCAAAATTGAAGGAGCTACAATGATTTCAAAATGTGTAGGCTTTATAACTACTTCAATTTTCAAGTCATGTAAAATTTTGTAAGAGTTATTTTTTGTTAAACTTTTTGAGCTCTACAAAATGAGGTAATAATTTTTTGCCCAACTACAAAATTGAAGGAGCTCCAACTATTAAAAAAATAAAAAGTGACATATTTTTTCTTATTAAAATTTTTTCAAAATGGTCTCTCATGTTTTCAATTTTGGAGTTGGTAGAAAAATTATTGGCTCATCTTGTAGAACTTACATAACTTGAAAATTGAAGAAGTTATGAAGCCTACAAATTTTCACATCATTTTAGTTCCTTCAATTTTAGATTTAGGCAAAATGCGAATATACCTCATTTTGTAGAGCTTGAAAAGTTCTGCAAAAAAGTTTCAAAAAAATTGTCTATCTATGTTATTAGCAGAGTTACGACGTTTTGAAACATCTACCAGAACTAGTGCATAACTGTGTCCCTTCAAATCCTGGGGTCGATGTAATTTGAGTAGCTGCATCTCTGGTTTGAAGGCGGTGCAGTGTAACCAGAACATTCTGCACAGAGTGTTTCATAACTGACCAAACTACTTCCATCCAGTAAGTAGGCAGTCCATTCTAAGTGCAAGTAAGTGTGTTTGACTGTCCTTGGATTTGAAGGGGCAAAGTTATGCTCAATGAGAAAAAAATTCAAATTTTGTTCATAATTTTTGAATGGTCATAAAATTCCAAGTATGATAGGAAGAGGGTTGCGGTTTGCGCCATTAGAAGTAGCCCTTTTTTTTAGTTTCTTTTCATGTAAAAACTTTTTAGGTTAGTTGATTAAAAAGCCCCACTAATTGATGAAATATTAAAAAAAAAATTACATTTTTTTCAATCTTAGTGAAATTTGAAAAAAAATTATATCGACTCACTATTATTGTAGAACAAAAAATGGTGAATTTTTAATACTCTACAACTTTTGTTTCAAATTTTTTATCGTATTGTGATTTTTTACTGCGACGTAATTTTTTTGGGGACACCCCGGTGAAAAAAATTGCTAAATTGAGGATGCGAAAAAAAGTTTCAAACAAAAGTTGTAGAACATTGAAAATCAGTCATTTTCTATTCTATAATTTTTTTTCTGCTTTGAAGTGAGAAAGAACTGTTCTTCTAAAAATAAAAAAATTCTGTCAATTTAGGCACAAATCCCTTTATGTGCAGAAATGAAAGTGTTTCCACTCCTCAAACCCGCTCTTGTGGGCCTTCTAAGGGAATTTTTTGATGGCTGTTTTAGTTCCAAACATTTGAGTATATTTTACGATGTACACTAAATAAATGTATTTCGATTGCAGGATATTATGTGAGACTGTGAAGGATTTTATATCGAAAATATCAGACGTGACTTTAATGCAAGGAGATGACGATTTTAGCGAAAAATGTTTACTTTTGAAATCAAAATTGGATCATTTGTTACAAGTTTTGCAAGAAGAACAAAAACAAATGGATTCCGCTTTGGAAATGGTAATTTTTCAATTTTTTATGATTTTATAAAGATCTATTCATAAATTACAATCGATTTTTAGGAGGTACGTTCCATTTCTCGATCTGAAACCGTCTCTGAGGAAAAATTCATAAACGAAGCGCAAGAAAAAAACGAATCTTCTCCGAAACCTAAACATCTAAAAGTATTAACAATTTTAATTATGTTTTTTGAACTGTAATGTAACCTAAAACTAAATCGAAATTTTTCTTAGTTGAAAAAAGACCAACTTTTGTTACGTGTGAACAGTTTAAAACGAGCTGTTCGTCGAGTAGTCGAACATACCGAGAAGGCGGTAGATGAACAAAATTTTACCAGTTCGTTATTTCCTAGTAGTCCCGGATCTAGAAGCGCCAACTCAGCAGCAACTGTTATCAAAGTAATACTTCCATCGTAACTGAAATTTCATTAATTTAATATGTATTAACTCATGATTAAAGTTCGATCACCAGGATTCGAATATTTTGGATGAAAATCGTCTATCACCGGCATCTCCACCATCGGGAATACCAAACGTTGGTTCTATTTCTCCATTGCCTGATTTCCGAAGAGATTCTTCTTGCTCGGCTGAAATTAATCTAGAGTCATTACCAGTTCCTAAAGAATTTGCTGACTCGAGACATGGTTCTTTTGCTGAAACTGACGAAGCGGAGAAGTAAGATAAAATAGATATTAAAATACCTATTCTTTGGTTGAAAATGTAATAAAAATATTTCTCTATTTTTAGAAGCAAATTTTTATTCGAATTTTCGGAAACCGAAGCATATCATTTTGTAAGCAATATAACTTATCACGCGGAAAACAATTTAACGGAAGTTCTCAACGATTTAAAAATTAAAAAGGAAAAGAATCTCGAAGATGATGAAGATGAGGAAGACGAGGAAGAAGAGGAAGAGTATAACGACGAAAAAGATAATATTTTTTATGATAGAACGGGTGAGTATTATGAAGAAGATGACCGGATTGATCATAAGGACTATGTAGGTTCGTTATCTGAAGAATTGGCTAACATTGGACATATTGATTCTTCTGAAACTTCAGACGATAGTCCTGAAGGTTAGTAATCTGTTTGATGAATGATCAAAATAAGTTTTCTTTCGATTTTTTTTTCTTTTTTTTTTCTTATTTTGAAATCCGTTCGTAGTTTACCCGAACCCATCTCTTTAGAATGAAAATTTGTTAGTTAAGTTATTAAGCTTGAATGAATAGAAAAAGTAAATGGTCTTATTAAACCTTTGAATTATTGGTTTTCAAGCGAGAGGATTTTTTTTTCTAATCAGTGCACGCGAATAGTGAGATATTTAACATTTGATTGGTTTTACAGGATCGACGAATAATAAAAAAGGAGAATCGAAAGCCGTCAGTATTAATCGCTCCAGTTTACGAGACTCGATCAAAGAATCCGAGCATAGTTTTCCCATCAGTATCGAAGGCGTTTGCAATGTGGGATCTGAATTAGACATGACAAATTTATTCAGTACTTCTCCGGAAGATGACGAAGAATGTAGCGAAGAATACCGAAGGGAAATGGGTCTAGATTTCACCAAAAGATGTAGTATCGCTCATTTCATCGAAGGCAGCGATATTGCACGTAAATCCATTAAATGCAGACATAGAAAAAAATCATTCGACGATTTGGATAACGAGTGTATCGCTGTCAATCCAGATCACGAAAGTTCTACCGACGTTGATAAAAAAGTAAGCCTGCCAAATTCTTCGTTACCTACTTTTTTTCATCGTGATCTAAAACGTATCTTTTTTGGCATTTTAGTCAGCATCATTTAACACGGTTTTGGAAATACCAAAAATCCACGTATCTGCTGACAACGCTTCACTCTGCGGACTATCTCTCAAAGACGATATAAATTTGCGTATTCGCGGATCTCATAATAACCTGGCTTCTAGCACAGATGGTCTATATTTATCTGATAGCGATATTAAACCCGATCGAAGAAGCACTTTGTCAGAAACGGATGACGAAGAATATGCCAGATTTTATGGTTTATTGAAAAAAGGAGAAACAATGGCAAATTCTGGCAGTACCGGACTCACCGTTATTATTGATCCACCGTCACCTGTGCATGTGCCAGCCAAAGATGAAACCGGAGATCATGAACAAAAACCTCCGAACGAAAGTGTTCGACGGTTGAGTGAAAGTTGTAGGCGATGTGAGTTGAAATTTTTTAATAATCTTGCAAATAAATGAGAAATGGTAATTTTTCATGTTTTTTTGATAGTATCGGCTGCTTCTCCATTAATGTCTGTACATTGTTCACCGAGTCCAACTCGTCGAATATCTAATATTAGCTTAGCACCTTCTGACTCAGCGGACCAAAAAGATGCTTTATCCAAATCAGAACAAAAAACATTACCAATAATTAATCCATTGGTTAGACTTCCTCAATGGCCAAGTTAGTAATTGTATTAACAGTTTGCTAATCATGAACATATTTTTCATTACTTTTTTATCTATTGATTTAGATGTCACTGAAGCTGGTATCGTTGGTAAAGTCCTGCTTGCTAATGCCGACGCATTATGTGCTGCTGCTGTACCTTTGATGGATCCTGATGAAACATTGATGTATGTGTGGTATATTTGTATGGAGATTCACTATTGATATTTACTAAACGTTGAAACTTGTCAATTTGTATTTTAGGGAAGGGTTTTTCGAACGTTGCGTTATGAATAATTACTTTGGAATTGGCATCGATGCGAAAATTTCTTTAGATTTTCATCATAAACGAGAAGAACATCCGGAAAAATGTCGGTCTCGTACGCGTAATTATATGTGGTATGGTGTGCTTGGTAGCAAGCAGTGGCTTCAGGTAGATGTAATTATCCTATAATATGATCACTTTGATCCCCTTACCTCTTGTAATTGATTATTTGTTATAAAAAACACTTTCGAATTGTTCCATTCTAGAAAACTTGTAAAAATCTCGATCAAAGAGTTCAATTGGAATGTGACGGACAAAGAATTCCATTACCCTCGTTGCAGGGTATTGTGGTATTAAACATTCCTAGGTAATGCCACATTTGGATACATTTTTTTCATTAAATAGGTGAATACGTACGATATTTTACTATGCGTAATTTTTTCTTCATTTTTTTCAGTTTCATGGGCGGTATAAATTTTTGGGGTGGTACCAAAGAAGACGACATCTTCTTAGCACCCAGTATTGATGATCACATCCTAGAAGTTGTGGCAGTTTTTGGAACTGTACAAATGGCGGCTTCGCGTTTAATCAACTTGCAACATCATCGGATTGCACAATGTTCAACTGTGCAAATTAATATTTTAGGTAAAAAAAAACGAACGAGTTCTTTTTTTTATTAACCAACATGTATTTACACGAAAGAAATAATTTCAGGTGAAGAAAGTATTCCTATTCAAGTAGATGGAGAAGCATGGATTCAGCCTCCTGGCATGATACGAATAATTCATAAAAATCGTATGAAAATGCTGTATCGTGATAAAGTAATATTATTTTTTGAAAACGTGCTTTTTTAATATTGTTTATACAGGGTGTTCGGGTAGGAGTGCATCGCCTTCAAACCAGAGATACAATTATCCAAACTACATAAGTGTATGCATGTTTGACGACTCCAGGATTTAAAGGGGTAGCGTTATGCGCTAGTCCTGGTAGATGTTTCAAAACGTCGCAAATCTGCTGATAATATAAATAGACAAATTTTTTTTGAATATATCTTGTAGAACTTTTTGAGCTCTACAAAATGAGTTATATTCATGTTTTGCCTAACTCTAAAATTGAAGGAGCTATAATGATTTGAAAATTTGAAAACTTCATAACTCCTTCAATTTTCAACTTATGCAAAATATTGTAAGAATAATTTTTGTTGAGTTTTTTTAGCTCTGCAAAATGAGCCAACATTTTTTTGTCCAACTCCAAAATTGAAAATATGGTAGACCATATTGAAAAAATTTTGAAAAGAAAAAATTGAATTTTGAGGGGAAAATGTCACTTTTTAATGGTTGTAGCTCCTTCAATTTTGAAATTGGGCAAAAAATTATTAGCTCATTTTGTAGAGCTTAAAAAGCTCAACAAAAGATGACTCATGCAAAATTCTGTCCAACTCGAAAATTGAAGGAGTTATAAATCCTATAAATTTTCAAATTATTGCTGCTCCTTCGAATTTAAAGTTAGGCAAAGCATAAATATAACTCATTTTGTAGAGCTTAATAAGTTCTACGCAAGAAAGTTTCAAAAAAAAATTTGCCTGATGTTCCGAAAATCGTCTGCCTGCCATACGCGAGATTTGGACACAACGGGGTATCTCTAGAAAAATTTCTGATGAATACGTTGCCTATCTCGAGTATTCAAGGGGCAAATGTATTTTTCGAAAAAAATCAAATCAAAACCAATTTTTAATGTAGTTTGGGTAGCTATATCTTTGGTTTGAAGGCATTGAACCTCTACCCGAACTCCATGTATGAAAAATGTAATATTGCTCACATCGAAATTCTTCCAGTCGCTGGAAAGTTCATTAAGAGCTTGGGAAGTAAAGCAAAGACACGTACGACACCAACAACGACTAGCCAGCGATGTTAACAAATTGACTGACGAAGAAATGGGCGTTTTATTAGATTTCATCGAAGCGGCCTCTTCGTTAATAAAGTAATTTTTCAGTTTTCCTGCAAGCACCGAATATTATTAAAAACTTCACCAATAAAGTTATGTCACCTAATAAATAATATTTCACAGATATATAAAATTACTTCTCGCTAGGAATCCAAATATTGAAAAAGAATTGTATCATCTAGCCGCAGCTGTTGGAATTAATATAGAACGCGTCCATCCTGGTAACAAGCTTTTGCCACAGGTGAGCAACAGCAAAAATATTTCGTTGTGGAATTTTTTCATTAATTTAATACATTTTTTCAGCCTGATATGCGAGCTGCAGCTACCGAATTGGTTACAGCTACCCGAAGATTGGTCGAGGAAACAAATCAATTGTTATTAGAGAAAAATTTAGCAGCCAGAGTAATATATTTTTCGTTATGGTGAAATTTAAGAGTACAAAATAGGTCTCATCTTATATATTTTTGAATGTAGATTGCTCCCGAAATTCAACGTCAATTGAACTGTTGCCTAATACAAATGGAAATCGAATTGAAAAAATGCACCTTTGGAGGTACCAGCTCTCAACCGTTGGTATATTTCAATTTGATTTCCCCAGATGAAGTGGTTAGTACACTTACAAATCTAATGCAAATATTTACGATGAATTTCTATTCGATATCAAAAATTGCTTTCATTCTAGGATCGTAAATTTCACCAAGGACGTAAAAGTAGCGGTGCATTTTGGCAAAGATTTCGTCGCGGAAGCGGCGTATCGGTCAACAAGTATACTCGTAAAGAAGTATCATCTTGGGGAGTCGTCGAAGTTACAAGTTGGTTGGAAACATTGCAGTTGGGTGAATATTGCGAATCATTTACATTGCACGACGTGCGCGGACGCGAATTACTTAATTTGACTCGCACAGATCTGAAAGAATTAGGGGTGACTAAAGTGGGTCACGTTAAAAGGCTTTTATTAGCGATTAAGGATTTCGTACAGTAGTTTTTCTTCTCGTTAAGTGACGAATAATTTCTAAAATTAGAGCAATTATTAATTTCGTAGGTAGGTACGTGCATTTAATTAAAACCCAGAGCATGGCGGAACTTTCATGTTGGATTATTTGTAATATTATTGTAATAGTTTTTAATAGATTCGTAACTTTTTGTTAGGTAATTTAAAAAATGCCTATTTAGTTTCTATTTACGTATTAATGGTACTGTCTTTCTTAATGGGTTAAAATTATAAACGTCTAGTCAACGAAAACGGAACCAAATTTTTTCCAAATGAGGATATCTTCGGATATTTTAAGCGATGATATTATTTTCAAATTGTATAGGAATTATGTTATGATTCTTAATTTACCTTCGTACAAATTAGTTTCGAATTGATCAGTATTATTGTATGATCAAATTGGATCAGATAAAAATTATGAAATTTGCCGAATATAATTTCGTTAGATTTTCTTACCTCGCCTCGTAATTTTTTCATTCAATATTTTTTCCATAAAATTACTAATTGTCCTAGTTTCGAGGAAATAATCTTATCGTTATAATATTTCTATTCAATTTACCTATGCAATTAATTTTTTTCATCTGAAAAATCTTCAACTTATTTTCAACTTCCTATAACTAATAATTTTTTCATAATTAGATTTTTAATAATTCATTTTCGTTATTACGAAGAACATTTTACTTTTTTGTGGTTGATTTTTCTTATATTTTATTCTACCTTGTTTTCATACTGTACAATTGTCGCGCGCAAAAAAATCCTTTCGCATAAAATTATATGTAATTCTTGCTCAAAGAAAACCTGAACGTACTTACGTGATTTGGGTACCTAGTTACAGTAAATATGTATTCCTTTTCTGCACATTACGACTTGTTTATTAATATGGAAACAATTTCTCTTTCTTTATTCGTTTTATTTTTGTCTTACCTACTCGATTCGGTGACATGATATGTTTTTAGTATGTTAAAATAACAAAATTTCGGTGTAGGAGAATACCTATAGTAAAGTGATCGTTGAATAGAGATGAGAAATTTCATAACTTCATAAGTAATCGTTTTTTTCAACAATTATTTATAGTTACCATGATTCGATTTTACTTAATTTCGTAAACATGATAAACGCGATAGTAACAATCATTTAATTTTAAGTAACTTATACTCATTTCTTTTTCTTCCTTTTATTACCTTTTCTATATCAAATAACGCCAAAAAAGATACATATGCGTTCAGAGTAAAGATAAGTTACTGTGGGAATTGATAAATGAATTTTTTGTACATTATAAATCGCATTAACGCCGTAGACCCTAGGTAAGAAATGAGATTTCCAAATTAAAATTTCCACCTTTTATCTAGTCATTGAAATTGATCGTAATTCATATCAGATGATGTAATATTTTAATGAAAGGGATTCGCCTACGGTTTTACTTATACATTGAAAATTCATACATCTTCCAGTAGGCTGCAGCCAAAAAGTCGCATAAATGATGATTATCGTGTATTGATGGATTATTTTCGTTTTATATTGTTTTATCTCATTCAGTATTACTTTGTGTTTGTCTTTATGATCTATTTATTTTTAATATGTATTGAATTTTAAATATCAAACAATTCGTTTTCAATTTTAGTTTCCTGTGTAATTAAACTGTTCGCCATTTTAGTATGCAAAACAAGCATTCATTTGTGATATAATTCTTTTGTTACACTTATACTCATTAAATCGTTCCTAAGTTTGTTTTGAAATTTGTCTTCTTGTAAGCAATTCTGTATTTTTATTGTTGTTTGAATTAAATCATTATTACCTTGGAATTTCAAAGACTTGTTTGTGAAATTATTTAATTTTTGACAGACAATTTTCATTTCAGTTTTTGATAGTTCTTATTTCGTCAATAATAATTACCTATGCTAAATTTCTGTTGATGCGTTTCGAAAGTTTTTCTCTTCGTAACCGAAAAACTCGAGCCTATAAAAACAGCCCATCAATAGAACTCATACCCAAAGAATAGTGATTTTTGCTAGAAAGAACATGTATGCAGCTGCACGTGGCAACTACATGATAACATTATCACGCAGAATCCAAGTAATTCGGTGACAAAGTCAAATTGTCAATAAAAAGTGCATTCATTTATTTTTAAAACACTATACTGATTAATAAACTGAGGCCAAGGCTGCTATTCCAGGCGCTAGAAAGTTCAAAAGTTGGACGAATATCAACAATCAGCCAATCAAAACATGTTTTTGGTGAACATATGTTCGAGTGAACATGATCCTGAAAACTTGAACCTTAAATTTGCCTGCTTTACGACATTCCTGGCTCAAATTGAATCTTACTGAATTGGTTTTGCCATGCTTGCGTGATTCGTAAAAAAATCCAATATTTTCAATCTCCATTTTCTTCAAAACTATTCAACTCAATGAAAAGGAAGTCTGACATTCTTTGCTAACAACTTTAAAAAACATATATTTCAAACTTGAGTCAATTTTAAGCATCGTAAGTCTTATTATCTTTTAAAATAAATTTCGATCTTTGGATTCGAATTTTTGCTGAAAAGTCGCATATGCGCAATGCGAATCGTCAGGCGCAAGGTTATGAAACATTCTAAAATCCCCCTCCCCTTGGCAAAAATAGAAAATTGTATCGCAGTCCGTACTCGTATTATTGCGTTTCATAAACAAAAATGTCTTTCGTTTCTAATCAAAATATATTATTTAATTTTTAATTGTCATTGACGATCGACTGGCAACTGGTAAGCGTGTAAATCATATACTTAAATTCGTTCGAACGTGCTGAAAGTTAGATATTGTCAAGTGTTTATAGTATTAAATTTCATTTTTTCACTGTACGTTACAATGTTTTTATCAAATTGAGTAAATTTAAGATGGAAACGCGAAGTTTGAAAGGTTGGAATGATATTCCAAATGTCGTATTGGATCAAATTTTCGCCTACCTTTCTTGGCCCGATAAAGTAAATGCCTCTTCGACTTGTAAACGATGGAGGTGTGGTTTGTACCATCCGTGTTTTTGGAAATCCATTTCTTTTTCGTTGATAACTATGAATAAAGATAAAGAAGAAAAAGCGAAATATTTCATGCACGCTTTTGGCAAAATCGTCAAATACGTTGATATCATATTCGACTCGTTGGATCCGATGAGTTCGGTTATAACAGACGAATTATTAAACATATTGGGTGACAATACGCAATTGAGTCGATTAATGCTTATTCCTAATCATTGCGCGTTATATCCTTCCAAAAACAATGGATGCAGTTCTTCTGTCCTCAATGCAAGGTAAATATTTAAACTACAGTGTATACAAGTTTCTCGTTTTGGGTAATTGTTAATTTATATTCTGTTTTGTGTTGTGTTAGTCGAATGTACTACCATATTTTGACAATACTTAAGAAAACTGATAAACTGGAAGAGTTGAGTATCGGTTGCCTAGATGATTTGATCGTATATTGTAACCAGTTCTTAAAAGCGATAGCAGATCATCATTCGAAATCCATTAGAACTTTGGGTATTGCATCATTGAAGTATGATCCTGAAGAGTACATTTATGATACGTTAGACTTTCATTATTTGAAAAATTACGAAAATCTTCAGGTATTTAGAGCAGTTTTAAATATGTTCGTTGCGCTTTAAACATTTCAATATTTCATTCCAATTGTCTACGTAGGTATTGAGTATCAACTACGATTACGTTAACGACGACTTCCTTCAAGTGCTATGTAGCTGTTCTTCGTTGAAGAGGATTATAATTCATGTCCATTGTAACGTGCAAGATCATCCTGGTACCACTGAAGCCAAATGGACGGATTTAGTTAAATATTGGTAAACATACATAATCTCTTAGTTTTAAATACCAACGGATGAAACTTTCAATGAATTTTTATTTCCAGTCCTAACGTTGAACTTCGCTTAAACGTGATGCACGCCTACTACGGCGTTTTGGAATTACAAAAAACCATTCTCAAAAAAACCATGCCATTAACTCACCTAAGAGTTTTCTTCTGCGAAGCGGTATTATTCTCGAAATAATCACATTCGCTTAATTTTCCGCAACGAATCGAGTCTAATCATATTCATTTATTCTCTCGTAGCTGAATGAAAATGCATTGAACTCGTTGCATATGTATTGGAATTCTCTCCGAAGCTTGTGGTGGGTCGATTCACCTGTGTACTCGGATTGCGATGTCCTAGTGAAAGATGATTTTAACCTTGGAACCATGAATCCGTTTATATTTGCGTCATGGAGATGTGTTAATTTGGAAGAAATTGTTCTTATTGGTACATCGATGCTTGATTTCGCAGCTCGTAAATGTATTTACATCATTTTTATTTCATTTTTCCGATATTTCGCAGGGTATAAGTATTTCGCCGACGATCTAAGGGCTATTTCTCGTCTACGTGGCAGTGTTTTGAAAAGGTTGGATGTGTTACGATCTGAAATGGTGGAATCGTTTATTGATACAGCTTCTCCGAATACTACTTCTAAAGAAATAGAACAGGTATAACGACGTTAGATTTATTTTGAAATATCTCGGATCTCGTCAGTCTGTTTGTTTATTTTTTATCAAAATAGGAAGTATCCGAATGTATGGGAAAACCTTGGAAAACACTGAAGAAGAAAGATGTTCATCCGGTTATATTTCATCCGGATAAATACGATTCAGATGAGTACCTCTTACCAATTTTATGTAGCGACCTCGAATTATGAATTTCTTGCGCTATAGCGATAACTATCGTATCTTTTACCTACTGAAGTTTCGTCATCGCGAGAACTATTTTTCTTTCAATTTCTATTTCCTCGATTCCGAAAATGAAAAGCTAAATAATTTTTATTTTACCTCATCTTCATTGATTTTTTCTCTTAATCTTGGCTGTTATATTATTCTTTTCCTTCAACAGTTTGCATGGTTGTTTTGTATTATTTTAGTTTGAGTTTTATTCGAACCAAGTTATGTTTCATTTTTTGAAAAATTTTTAGAAATTGAAAACCAATTTAAAAAATATAGTAAATAGAATGAAGCATACATATGCGACAGTATATTCGAATGTAAGACTTAATAGCGAAATGTGACTTTCGATCAGTTATCGTTTCTTTACAAGTTCCTGTTTGTTAATTTTTTTAAATTCATCCTATTGTTTTTATTTTATTTACGTCGGCTTATAATTTCTCATCGCTGACGATTTTTTTTCCTATTGACCAACGTGAGAGAACAACGAACCAAGTTCTCTGAATAACGTAAATTATTGTTTTAGTGTTGATAAGTGTTACGGGTATTTGAATGTATTATTTTACAATGACAAGATCTCATCGAAGCGCTATTTATTTGTAACCAATTGGCAGCTGTGTTTTTCGTTTATTTTTCATCGTGAAAAGGTTTTTTTTTACTGTCGAGAAATATTTATTTTTATTTTATTACGTCGTGCTGCGGTAAGACATGAATTGAGCATTTTTCAGCTTCTTTTTCTTGAGAATTTGAATTTTCAAATTAACTTGTAACGTAACTCAGGTTTTTAATGTTCGTAATTTTTCTGTCTCGTATTTTGTTTTTATTTCTCGAAAAAAAGGAGCTGAAAAAACACCAATCGAAGGAATTGTGTTTTTTTTTTCGTCGTATTAATGATTTTAATTTTCAAAGGATTATTTCGTTAGGATTTTTGTTTGTTTTCCGTTCGATGTCAGCTATGTACTCGTAGTTTGCTTATTTGTTTAGAATCGAGCTGAAGAAATTTCCAATGTGTTTCTTCCTGAATTTTTATTCGTGTATTCACTCGTATAATACTTATGCATATGTATAGGTATATATGTACAGTACCTAGAATTTTTTTAATCGATAGTTTCACCCCCTTAAACCATTTCTTTTTGCCCAAAATTATGCACGGTTTTCAAACCGTATTTGTTTTCTATGTGTACATAATACGTATGTGGACCAATATGGACAATTGGGTAATGATGAAACCCAAGATCTAATGATGGAAATTTTTCTTTCCTAAGTTTCCCTAATCACAGAGTTAGATTTTCAACTGTTTGATTCACTCGACCACCGCGAACCAGTGAAATGCTCAAATTAAGTATCGATTGTCAATTTTATATGATATTAGATAAACCTTACGATATTCAAGACGGCTGTTTGGAAATAATTCGAATTTAATTTACAACTGCTTACGTAATTTAATTATGTCCCTTTGAAAGCGAAACAGTTAAGACAGAAATTGAATATTTTCCTCTTTTATCAAAGTTTGTGCCTTTTGAATCTAACGTCCTGGACAATAAACGAAGTTCAATTAGCTAAAATCTTCGATAATGTTCCCATTTCTTGGTTTCGAACTGTCGATAATCTCAAGGATGGCTTATAACCAAACCGAAAATTTCTATTTGAGTTGTAAAATATTCAACAAGTTTACTTGGTATCGTCGGGACCCTTTTTAGAGTTTAAAAATTCAAGCTTGAGGTAAATTATCCTTTTTCTATCGTCTCTCTCGTAGACTCTAATTTCTATTAATCACTCATTATTCTCTACTTTTCAAGTGAATTAGTAATTGAAACTCGTTTGCAGGGTTGAAAATCTTGATATATGAAATCAGGTATTTTGTTCAATCGAAATGTATTACTTTTGCCCACGTTTTCGCGTAATTTTTGAGAAATTCCATTAGGAATATATTACCGCAGCATGTATAGGGAAAGAGATTTGGAAAATGTGCAATTTGAATTGATTTTTCATCTTATCGAAACATTGACTATTGTTTCAACTCGGAGATGTCGAATATTTATACTTGTTTATTTGTATTGTTTTATCAAACCGTCTGTTACCAAATTTATTATTTCCATCTTCCGAACTTTACTGTGATATGTGTAGCGTTTTAGTCCTAGGAACAAGGTATTGTGAATATATTATCATTCGTTTTACATTCGTAAAGTTTTTAAACGTTATCCAAGTATAAATGATATTAAGAGATAATTTTTCGATGCTACTAAGATAAAAAATGGCATTAATTGCATTGTTTGAAATTGTATTCAATAACAGAACATCGCACGTTCTTCGAATATTGTGCTAGATTTTGTAAAATTCTACTCGTATGCCATTTTTCATCTGCGTACGTTCGGTCCTTCGGTGTTTACCAAGAATGTGATTTTTGAAAGCAAAACGATCAATGTTACCAACCTTTTTTAATTACTATGTATATGATAGGACACACTATATTGCTGAAAAAGTACCTAATTTTGTATGCATTAAAATGTACCTCGAGGTATTGTTTTTTCGTTGTGGTTGACAAACATTTTATAACGTTTTGAATATTGGAATTATATTTTATGATCGAATTGGATGGTATTTTGCGACAGTATCGTTTCGTTGATACCTATTTATATTAATTTCCATGTTAAGTGGATGTATAGTATGATCAGCTAGTCGTTTAGATGAAATTATTGTAATTAGTTGATAACTCAGCTTGGCTTGTTATTAGATCGATATTGATCTATCAATCTTGATATTCGAAAAGGCTTCAGTCTGGTGATCAATTTCCAATCTTGAAAGTTGTACAGGGTGTTCCAATAGTTGTATGTCGCCTTCAAACCAGAAATGCAGCAACCCAAACTACATACGTGTATGCATGTTTGCCGATTCCAGAATTTGAAGGGGAAAAGTTACGCATAAGTCCTGGTAGATGTTTCAAAATGTTGTAACTCTGCTGATAATATAGATAGGCAATTTTTTTTTCAAATTTACTTAAATTAAAAACATGAAAGACCATTTTGAAAATTTTTTGAAAAAAATTTTTTAGAAAATAATGACACTTCATATTTTTAATGGCTGTAGCTCCTTCGATTTTAGGGCTATGCTAAAAATTATTACCTCATTTTGTAGAGCTTGACAAGCTCAACAAACAATTACTCTTGTAAAATTTTGCCCAACTTGAAAATTGAAGGAGTTATGAAGCTTACAAGTTTTCAAATCATTTTAGTTCCTTCAATTTTAGAGTTACACTAAACATGAATAAAACTCATTTTGTAGAGCTTGAAAAGTTCTACAAGAAAGTTTCAAAAAAATTGTTTGATCTATATTATCAGGGAGTTACAACGTTTTCAAACATCTACCAAGACTAGTGCATAACTTTATCCCTTCAAATCCTGAGGCTGGCAAACTAGCATACACTTACGTAGCTTGGATTGCTACGTCTCTAATTTGAAGGCGCTGCACTACTATCAGAACACCCTGTATAAGAAAATACCAAAGGAGAAGTTTCCATGTTGTACAATAACACAACATTGATCTTCGATGACTTTTTACTCGACGATTTCGTTCAAATCATCCAAATGCATTCGTCTCGAGTAAAATTGAATATTTTTTCGCATAATGAATACCTCTGATGACAATAAATCGTCAAAAAATCATGAAAAACTTGATTCAGAGGAACAACATTCAATTTGTAATCGCACATTCGACATGTTTTAAAACCAAATTTTGAAATTCAGCGTCCATAATGTTAATTTTTTGTATCAATTGTAGTTTGAATACCCTCGTACGATCAATTATTTGCATAATCAAATGCACTACGTCCATCAATTTGATAAAGTCGCATCATACCCACCAATATGTCAATTTTAGATCATTCGTAGATACTAAGTGCAAATGCAAATTGAATTAAAAGTAAAATCTTACATATATGAAATGTTTGTCAAAAGCATTTAATTTTATTAATTATTACTTCATGTTTACATCGTGTAAACACACTTTTTTAATTACGAGACTGTGGTATTTTATTGCTAGTCGTAAACACAATTATTTTTCCATCGTGTTATTTATTTTACCTTTACTTTTTTTTGTATTTACTCTCTTTTTGGTATAAAAAGATGGAGTTATATACTTATTACTATAACATCATTCCTGTTTGTTATTAAAATGATACCTTTATGAACATTATAAGATCTTCATGAAAGGAATATCAAGTTTGTGATCATGACCTTTGCGTTTGTTATATCGCAATAAGTATAACTAATATATTAATTTAATTAAAACTTATATATCGTAAATTATCATAAATATATTCCTGTTGTGGTATTTTTAAGGGTTCAAAAACACTATTATTAAAATTCGATGTTGCATATATGTATAATCGAATAATAAATACGTTGCTGGTCTCAAGTATATAAAAGACACCGTGTAAGACTGAAAATTGAAGCACAATACAATATGATCGCTTTACGTAAATCACTAGAATAGTTTAAGCATGCTAATTTTCCAAAAAGAATCTAATAGTTAACCGAGCTATGTGTATTAATGTGGATTAAATTTGTGTAATCAGTTGAATATTTTTAAATACTTCTTTTTGTTTTTCTGTTTTTATTTCTATGTTTTGGTTTTTTTCTTTTTTGGAGAAGTTGAATTCAGTTTTTAAGTTTTTATGAGTATGGTTGAAGTGTATATTGAATATAATTCATTTTATTTTATTGTTTTTTTTTCGCTTTATATTTACTAGAGATTATGTTTGTTGTTTGTACACGTTATTATTACTTACTTACGCGTGAGAATGTACTTTATTATTATCATTTATTAAATGTTAATGAAGATGTTTATTTTGGTGTTTTATTCGATTAATTTTTCATTTTGGAATCGATGAGTTGATTACTTATATGCATTTAATGACTGATTTCGAACGAATTCGTGAATGGAAAATATTGAATTTTTTGAATAGGTAAAATGATATTCATTTGCAAAAAAAAAAAAAAAAAAGTTCAATGTAATTTTATTGCCTCCAACGATTTTACGATACATTTTCTAAAAAAAAAAACGTACACATAACGTGAAGAAATGAACAAATGGTAAATTATTTCACAAAGGCTGTCTCCCTTGCAAAAATTCGAATGCTAAAGATCTGACTCTAAGTAAACTGTTAGAATGTCTAAACTCGATCTAACTAAATCTAGACATTCGATCTGCCAAAGAAACTGATTTTCTTCCATATTTTTCAGGCGAGTCGTAGAGCAAAAATTTATACTTACCTACATTTTATATGGAAGCTTGGTAGCCTGGTAGGTATATATTTACGTTTCGTTTTTATTAAAATTCAAGTCAAACTTGAATAAACACATTATACAGGGTGTATCAAGGGTAATGACTCTCCTTCCATTGGGTGAGTAGGCAACTCATACTGAGCGTAATTAGGTAGGCTCAACCATCCTTTAAATTGAAGGGGAAAGTTATGTTCAAAAAAAAATTTTCCAATCTTGTTCATTATTTTTGATTTGTCATTTTGAGCAAAAATGAAAAACATAAAAATTTTATACATTTTTTATTGGACAACATTTTGAAAAATTAACAACAACAAATATTCAACAGAATTTTTAAATAATAATTTCAGAAAAAAATTTGGAAAAATGCTCAAAATTAAAAAAATATTCTTTGATGAAATTCAAAAAATTGTTTTTTACTAAAATTCAAAAAGCTCTTTGAAAAAAATTGATTTTGGATAATCATGAAGTTAGAAGAAAAAACAAATTAAAAAAAAAAAAACCTCAAAAAAAATTTAAAACAAAATTTTAAAAATGATTGCTTTTGAAAAAAATCGCACAAAACTCAAACAATTGGATAGGTACCTACTCTTTAATAATATTGAAAAATGTTTTTCCAAAAAGAAACATTAAAAAAATACTTTTATAAAAATGAGATTAGGTAATTTAAAAAAAATTGGATTTCAGTTTTATAAATGACAAAAATTATTAAATATATTTTGTTTTGGTTAAAATATGTGATTTAATTTTTTTTTGCTCGAAATATGTGGAAATAAGTATTTTATTCACTAGTTTCGTTAGGATGATGCGATTCGTCGAGAAATATTAGAAATTTTAAGCCAATTAGCTGCCCAATACAATAGGTATATGAAAAAGTGAGTTTGGTTCCCCTAAACATGAGTCCTTAATAATGGTAGGTTGAATCTTTTTTTTTGAAAATTTTGCTAAAATATTTAAAAAATTATTTCTTTATTTTTTTGAATATTTTATTAGTAATGGAGGCTCTTCGATCAACTAACCCAGAAAAACGTTTCCATAAAAAAAAACTAGAATGAACGCTCCTTCCAAAGATGTTAACCGCTACCCTCTCCTCACGTGTATCATAGTTTAAATTACTTGAAATTTTATGATAAATCAAAAATGAGGAACAAGATTGGAAATTTTTTTTGAATAAGCATAACTTTGCCTCTTCGAATCCAAGGATAGGTAATATATCTACCTGTGCCCAATATGAGAAAAAATCCTAGCTTTAGTCATTTTATAACTTTGCTGAAGTTGAAAGTTCAAAATTGAAGGTAAACTGCAGTAGACACAGCCATTTGAGATCCCGTGTTCCCTCAAGTTTACCTTAAACTGAATGAAGAAATGTAATTCACTAAATTTCTTCGAGTACACCAGCTTTCTTCCATGAACAGATATAGGCATCATGTGTACTGAAATTTTTTGTTTGTCTCAGTCAGGTCTACCAACTGGTGAAGTTTGTCGGTATGAAGCCGAATCACTCATACGTTTTTTCACTTTTATTATTACTATCAAGCTAGTAATGGCCGCGGAACAATCATACCTTCGAGTTTTGAGATTAATTTTGAAAAAAATAAGAAGGATCTCGTATGCTTTAATGGATTCAGTAAACGACGCTATTTACGAAAAGTTCGCATTTTAAATTTCACATTTTTATAGGCGTTTGCATTCTCATTTAAAGATCATTTTCATTTCTACATTCTAGGAGAAAAGAGTTACAACCAAACTTTGAAATCCCACAGGCTCATTTGAATAGGATAATACCGCGAGTGGAAAAAGATGCAGATGAGGATGGTGGTGATGATAGTACATCAGAGGATCCGGATCACTGTAAATTTCAGTTAATTTATATTACTGTTATGAAATATTGAATGGGACATGATGTGTTCACTGTTGCAGATACATTTTTGAGCGTTGATAATACGATAAACCATGTTCAGTATATCTTAAACATGTTAAATGTCGAAGATAGAAAAAAATGGAGACAGATGCTTTGTTATGGTTTTGTATTAACCATGAAAGAACCGAGCAAGCTTCCTTCTGCACCATGATCCATGAATTTTACTAATTATTGATTGCTACTGCCTACCTACTTGTAATACATTTTATTTTTTATGACTTTGTCTCTTTTTATTTTTACCTAATTATACATTGCGTCATTTGTTCAGAAATTTGATTTTTGAAATTTACTTACTTATGTGTTCATAACCTTCTTTAGGTCCTTCTACCTACCTGTTTGACATATCTGTTTTTAGGATAAAAAATTACCTACCTACGTACAAAATTTACATTTTACTCTTTTTCACGATACAGAATTTTTTTATGGCCTAACCCCAGTCATTTTAACTTCTATCGGAAATTCAAAATTCAGAATTGAAGGTAAACTATGAGTCTATATGACTACATTCTTCTTCGAATTTTGAACTTTGAACTTGAATAAAAGCTGAACAGCTGACAATAGGATTTGGGTTAATGTTAAATTCATGAACTGTTACAATGATACGGGGTTCTTTCAAAAAATGTTAGAGTTCGAACTTTTAACAGAATTGTACCTGAAATGACTCTAAATAGAAGCATTTTGGAATACTAATGAAAAAAATATATATTGAATTAAAATTATGAACGGTTGCTCGAGTTGGAATTGAAGCAAAGCATATCCAACGAAGCATCCCTAATCGTGTGGTGTAGAAATTAGAGTGAACTTCGAAAAAAAAATCTTTATTAGTATTACTATTATTACTTACAATTTATTGAATGAATTGTGGAAACATTGCCTCACTCCTACAATTTATGCTTACGAAATTTGCATACGATTATCAGGTACTCATTTCCCATATAATTTGTTTTTACAAAGGTACAAATTTGGAAATTTGATCGAATGCAAAAATTTTTAAAAGGAAAGATATCTACCTACGAAAGTAGCGATTGGTAGCGTTACGATATGAATTCAATTCGGCATCATTCATTATACAACACGTGTGTTTAAAGCGCATGCGTCAATATTTATGCTTACGTATCAAACAAAAAGAAGCTTCATAGAAGAATTTCGTTCGTTTTACTGACCCAAATCCTTCTCAAGTTCTCACGAATTTCAAGTAACAAAAGGATTAATTTTTTTTTTTAAATATTCAACGACAAATTTGCTACATTCTCACTCTTCAAAAATTCATCTACGCGTAATTCCACCTATTACATCGTTTTATAAAACGTCGAACGCAAAAAAAAAATGATCGAGTTGGTTACTTTTAATTACTGCGGTTAGCGTTCGCGGCAGCTACGTTTTCTAGCCTGGAAGTACACACTAGGATATGTATCCACCAATCAATGGTTCGCATTTGTTGGTGGGGGGTCACGTGTATTCATTTTGTTTATTGTCATTTTCATCTGTTTACGGAATCCGTGTATTACGAGAGACGAGACCCTATAGCGCCGCGGCGTGCTCCGTGCTGTTAAACGAGTGTACAGTCAACTTACAGTGTAGTAGAAGAGAATGTGCGACAAAGATAGAATGAGTAGTGAACCCAATAAGAGAAAAACAACAAGGCCACGCCATATTGAATCAGTTGTTAATTTTTGCGTGTAAGTTTTCTTCCTCGGTTATTAACGCTCATAGATTTTTAAGTATTTACATCGGTATTATTTTTTAATACGATTTTATTCGCGTTCGATCGCCACGACCATTTGTTCTATTTAATAAACGGTTTAGTGAAGTTGAGTTTGAAAATTCGTATGGAATGTGATTAACACCTTGTGTCGGTTCTTTTGAAATCGATTTGTCTGACAGTCAACCAATTTAAACGTCCTTGATTGACCCCCAAGGTATGTACCGAGGAAATGAAATTTTTATTAAAACACCGCCGTGTTGGGTATCGATGAATTCGGCCTTTAATTCTCTACAAGTTTATACAAGTGTTGGCAATGAATTTGATAAATTTTATTACAATATCGCTAATATTCAACTTCATTGTTGCAATCGTACTTGAAAACTTGTTGATAAATATTCCGAGCGAAGTAAAATTACTAAATGGCAAACGAACGCGTCTATCTGCGAAAATATAATGAGTTATCAAGTAGGGAAATATTGACTCGATGCATTACGATGCCAAATTCAAATTATTACGTAAATTATCAAATAGGCTTGAGAGTGTTTTGTGAAAAATTATTCCAGATTACTTTCTTAATCCGATCGATAATTCGAAGTTTAAATAAGAAAAATACATTGTACTCGTACGCTTTGTTGAGGTATACGATTGGTAAAGCAATCGTGAAAAAAAAAAATCATTTCACTGATACGTCATACAAATGTGTAGCCCTAGTGTAGCGTGCTCCTTCGTCGCTTCATTATTATGTTTTAAATATGCGCTGAACAACTATTTTAGTAGAAGATACGAGTACGTGTATGAGTGTGTGCAACATTGATCGGCCATTTTTTTTATCATTACCTGTATTCGTAATTTCGGCGTAATTATTAAAACGAGCGCTGATCGGTGGTCAATGTGATAGTGTGTTTAGGCGAATTTGGCGTATATATTTCCAATCTTATGTAAACATTTAATTAGATAATTTTTACGGTATTATTTTTCAAGTCGACTAATAAAGTGGTGTTTACTTTTAAAGGTACGCGATTAATATTTCACATATTTGATAATTGCTTCGAATGGAGGTAGATGATGATTCGTTTATCGTTGATCTCAGTATATCAAGGTATGTAAAATCGCGTGGATCCGTTTCGTATATTTTTTACGATGTGAAAAAATTGACAAAACATTGATAATTTTTATTTTCTAGTCGAAGGCCTGATTCTTCCGGATCATCGCAATCGCATAGTAATAAACGAAGCCCGTCCCCTAGTATGGGACAATATAACAACACCAAACGAAGTTTGCGTCCTAGAACAGAAGTAAAAAATTACGTAGAAACGACGGACATAGTTGTTGTTTCCGATACAGATGAATATAAGCAAAATGGCTACATGAACGGATACGATTATTCGGATAGTGATGAAGGAGAATTACCACCGTTGCCTCCGATTAAAGTATGTGTACTTATTTTTTTCGTCGTATTACAAGTGTTATCACTCGAGATAATGTACATTACATTTTAGTTACGAGCACTCATGTTCAATCAAGGTTATCTCGTATCAACCCGTATTTAATTAAAATCTATAATTACAGGAACTATCAGCCGCCGAAAGGATGGAAGCCGAGAAGAAAATCAGATTGTTGAAAGACGAGCTGCGAAACGAAGAAATGAAATTGGTACTGTTAAAGAAACTACGACAATCTCAGCAGATGAAAGAAAACATTTCTATCGTACCGATTACCAACACCAGTATAGGCCAGCCTGTGCCACCTTCTCATAATCTTACGAATAAACTATCTCCTAATAACGCTGCTCATAGATCATCGACGTCTATGCATCACAATAAACCTCCATCGACACCCCCAGTGCCTCCTTTACTTAGAGGAGTAAGTGCCCAAGTAAATGCTTATTATTTTTAACTATTTCGTGTCCTTGCTGCTTATCAATTCGGCTTCTGGTACGTGTAAGTGTACGTGAACACGTATACATTACTCGTATAATGTTAATACGATAAGAAATTAAAATTTTATTTCGAATTATCGCTACGAGTATGTAACGAAATTTCCTTCAACCGTTGTATATGGTTTCACGTCGTGTATAGGATTAGAACAATTTTTTAATATTTTCTTTTGGCAATTTCAAAGAAAATTGTTGTTTGTGAAGGAACACGAACGAGTTGATGGTTTCCATTCTCAGATATCGTGTTCAAGGGTCATATTCTTCTAGTATCTCGTTGTAATTGATGTTATCATTTTCCACATACCATTTCGTTTGCAAATTCTCGAGGCTCGGCCGATAATTTTTCGTATTAGGAAGAGCCAATGTACTCTATGAGGCGTAGAAAATTATCCTTGATTTTTACACCTGAATTCGTTCAATTTGAAAGAGGATTTTAGTATCAAAGAATCGAATATTGTTTTATTCTTGTTGATTTTGTAAAAAAAAAAAAATTACGAGTTCCCAGAAATCTATAGTAATTTTTATCTAATTTGATATCAGTTTAGCGATTTAAATCTCAACTTGATCTACAAAAATGACAGAAAAGGGCACGAAAAAAATTGAAAATTTATTGTCTATGACTTATGATTATTAAATTTTACAAATTTTCGTTTTTTTCAGCAATTAATACCACCTAGCAGACCAAACGTGCACCATGCACCACCACCCTTATCACCGGTCATCAATAACCATCAAAATAGTCGAAGTGTTGCTCCAGGAATGCCGCCGAATATGTTCGCGGTCAATTCAGTTCCAGGGCACAGAGGTTCGTGCTGATCTAAATTCGATCCTTCTCAATATTCGACTCGACATTAACATTGCTTTGATTTCATAGGAGGCAGTGCTTCGAGTAGCAGCGGCCATGTAAATAGTGCTAATATGTTGAGTAATAATTCGGGTATGATGAACAGCGGTAGCGGCCGAAACGCAGCATCGATGTCCAATTCCATAAATAGTTCTAGTTACCAAAATAGTATTAGCTTGCAAGATCGAATCAAAGATGTACCTCAATCAACAGTCATTTCATCGGTGACATCTTCATCGGCTGCATTCAGCATTTCGAGTGGATCAACGCAGCAGGTACCTAAATTGCGTATTTTTTCACCGTTTGTACGAATTGGAATTTCGATCCTTATTGCTGCCTAATCGACGTATTAGCGGATAGATTTGATTGGAATAATTCCGTGTGCATATTTTACGAGCATTTTTTTACTGTTTCCTTCGCATTAAGCACGCCGGTCTTTTCGTTTCCTTGAGTAATTTATGAGTTTGTTTAACTTGGTTACGCAAATGCATCAGTATTGTGAAGTAATGAGTACGTGGCGTGTTATGCTAGAATTCAAACAGCGTGAGGTTTCGGAAGATGATGTCATTCCAACATATGTCGTCGTAATTATCGTGTTGGCAGTTTTATTCGTCGAGGTAGTTTTTTAACCAGTCGCCGGTTGCAATTTTCTCTCGTTTTGGTGAAAATTATTAGAATTTTTCGTTCAGATGGCAAAAGTAGCCTATTTGCCAGGCTACGAAATTCAAAAACTCGCGTTTATTCGTTATCTGGGGTTCACTTCCGAATTATACGTGATTGATTACAAAATACTATGTTATTTAAAACAAAGGGAATATGTTAATATCAAAACTAGGAAGAGGGTCGTACGATGCATAAGGCTCCTTTTTCCACGAATTCATTCAATTTAATGCTGAAATGGAATATTTTCATTTCAATAAAATATTATCGTTAGCGAACAACCTTCCGAAGATTGGAGGTATTTTGATGTAAAGTTTCGATTAACGCGACATATGTTTTCATTGCAAATGTAAATATATGTATCATCAATACCCGAAAGGATTACCGGCAAGGGGAGGGGGCTTAAGCATACGAAAGTAATAAATTTCTTGAGTTGTTTATTCAGTTGTGTGATTTATATCGATGTAAATGCTGAAAAATTGTGATTTTTCTACCGCATATGGTGGTGATTTTGTGATGAAGAAATTTTAACGTATTAAAATTCAAATCCATTCGCATGTGTACGATTATATAATATGGATGTGCTTCTTATGTGCAATTTTTTATCAATTTTCTTTGGTCGATAGGATCGCAGAAATGAAGACGCGCAAACACCAGCTCAAAGACAAGCGGCGGCCAAATTAGCCTTAAGGAAGCAATTAGAGAAGACTTTGTTACAAGTAAGATTGAAATTTTGCAAACTATTTCACGAGTGATATAATTTAATTGTTAGATAAAATTGTAGCGAAAAAACATTGTATTTTGTAACGTGGTTTTGTTTACGTTTCAGATACCTCCCCCTAAGCCTCCTCCACCGGAAATGCATTTCATTCCGAATCCATCGAACACCGAGTTTATTTATTTACTTGGTTTAGAACATGTTGTCGATTATATAACGAAGGATCAAAAGACTCCTTCGCCTCCTGAACCTTTCCAATGTTCGCAGTGTAATACGAGTTTCACGCCCATATGGAAATGGGAGAAAAATGCTGCGAAAGGTGATTTATTCATTAATACATATTTAATTGCCTCCTTAAAATTGTGTATTGCTTAGAATTTCGAACACAGAGCAGGGTGTTTAGAGTATTCTAGTAGTGGAAGTGGTGAAAAAATAATGAATTTTGTTAAAATTTCAATAAAAGTAGTGAAAAAATCGAAAAATGAAATCGAGTTCACCTGAAATTTCAGTTTTTGAATGTTTTTTACTGCAAAATTTTCGTCTTCGTTTCTCTCGTACCTACTTGATAAATTTACTTCTTTTGAACAGTTGATTTTTGTTTTTAAATGTTACCTACCTTTTTTTTCACTCTCAATGCAATGTATAAATTGTAAGTTTGGCGTATTTAGGGTGGTCCAGAAGGTCTGGATACCACTTTGTCAACTGAAAAGGTGGAAAAATTGAAAAATTTCCGCTTTTGAATGTTTTTTCCTGAAAAAATTTTCGTCCTCGTTTCGCTCGAGTAATACAGGGTGGCCCATTCATAAGGTTGATGGGTTTGAAAACGAAAAAAAAAACTGACTGCAAAAATCTCGAAAATTGAGCCTCTTAGAAAACAACTAATCGGTCTTAGGAGAGAGAGAATTTCAAGCTCTACGGTCTTCATCCCTTGCATTTTTTCCCTAGCACCCTTAGTTTGGCCAGAAAATCCATGTTTGTGGCAAACGTACAAAGTCGATGGTTTTAAAAATGAAGAAAAAGAACAAAAAAATTTGCATCGACCTCGTAAATTTACCAAAAACATAGATTTTTTGGTCGAACTAAGGGTGCTACGAAAAAAATGAAAAGGATGAAAACTGTAGAGCTTGAAATTCTCTTTCTGCTATGAGCTATTCATTTTTTTTTCTCGTTAACTTTGTTTTTGAGATTTTTGTAGTCAGAAGTTGTTTCATTTTTGTAAATATCGACTTTGTAAATTTTCCATAAACATGGATTTTCCGGTCGAACTAAGGGTGCTACGAAAAAAATGTAGGGGATGAAAATTGTAGATCTTGAAATTCTCTTTCGCTTAAGGCCTATTAGTTTTAACATAGGATATGTTTTTGCTCTGGGGAGTGATCTCGCGGAAGACCGACGAAATTGTGTAACGCTGACTTTTAGACATAA
>FIZU01027345.1:0-23847 GCA_900064475.1 Pseudococcus longispinus
AAAAACTAAGTTGATATTCGTGATCAGCACTATTGAAAACATAACTAACGATATGACACATGGCCTGAATTTTTTAAATGAAATTTGACCAAAATTTGTGCGGGAGCATTGAGATCCCGTGATGAAACGTCGTTAGTTATAATTAGTTTAAAAAAGTGTATCACCTTGAATTTTTACTAATTTTTAGATGGTGGGTCAAGGAAGTGATAAATTCTTGAAAATTGAGTTTTTTGAAAAAAATTCAAAATCTGAACTTTCGATTTTTCATCTACTTTAGACGATCTTTAAAACTGCGCAAACAGATTTACTCCAAGTCTAACTGCTTTCAATTCATAACTTTATAAGGATCCAAAGTCGGGTACCTTAGCACAAAATCGTCACTGTATGAAAACTTCAAGGTCCCATCTCGCAGTCCCCTGAGAGGTGGAGGGCAAAACAATGATGGTTAAGGCCCCCTCAAGTGGTGAATGCCGATCGAATACGATGGAATTCAAGTGAGATAACTTACTAAGAAATCCCATAGCTGCTTCCTGTTCACAAAATCCAATCATTGTTGGTATTCTGGCTATTGAAGGGGACAATTGATCAGGATCCAAAGGTAGTATCGAGTTTTTACTGCAGGGATCAGGGAAAGGAATAAATGGCGGAGCAGGAAATACGGGTATTCTCACCTTTGAAATTCAAAATTTTTAATTAGCATCTTCTGCAAATGTCATCATAAGGTTTTATAATACCATCGATTCATACGTTATCAAAGTATGATATCGGTTTTAATAATAATATGGCATCTATGGAAATTTTTTTATAGAATGTCAACAATTTTTTTCTATCTTCAGCCGTTCCCCTGTATCCTAAGGATTTCGCCATTTCAAAAGCAGCAGTCACATTCTCGCGATGATTCATACCAGCCGGATTCATTAAATACATCCCCATCAACACCGCTTTATGAAATAAACCTAAAAACGTAGGTAGTCTGAAGACTTGAGTGTTGATTGAACAGAATTATGCTTAGTTCCAATACAGTGGTGAAGAAATACAAAAGTTGGAAGTTTTGGTTTCTGTGCTTACCTTTTGCTTGTGGCGAAAGCATCAAAACATTTGTAATGAACGCACCACTGCTGCTTCCCATCAGGGTTACATTATTTGGATCACCACCAAAACTACTGATATTATCTCTTACCCATTCCAGACTCATGATTATATCTTTTACTCCTTGATTGCCAGAACATTCTTCCAAGTCAAGATTTAAAAATCCTAATCGAATGTTGCAATTTGAATTTACATAGCTGAATAATGATTTTCGTTTTTGGTATGACTACATTTTACCATTTTACCTAGAATATGCAACCGAAAGCTAACGCAGACATAAACAATATCGTGATGTATGACGAATTCGGGTGATCCAAATATATTTGGATCCGGAGAGCCGTAAATAAATGCTCCAGGATGTATACAAACAATAACAGGTTTCAGTGGTTCATCTTTTTGAGGCAGCTAGTGAATAAGAATCACCGAGAAGAAAGATATAGAAATGGAAAATCCTTTGAATAGGTACATAGACATTAGGGTGTAACACAAAAAAAAAAAATCTCGGATTTTGACCAAATTCAAGGAGGTGGTTCATATTTAGTTGGAGATGAACCATAGAAAGCTTTAGATTCCTAACTCAAAGGGGAGCGGAGCTAGGAGGCCTCAGAGTGGGGTAACTATCGAAATAGAACACGATTTTTGGCCACTTTTGGGTACTGCCACCTGTGTGTCACCTCGGGCACACCCCGAAAAAGTTGCGATTTGAGTTTGTACACCTCCCCAAACCATTGATCTCGAAATTAGATACCACTTTTTCTACCCTCTCGAATTAAAGCAGAACGCACAGCAATGCAATTCCGTTTAGGGGGGAGGTTGGACTACGAGGTCCATTTGCCCAGAAAAATGTATTATTGGCTCATGTTAAAAACGTATCTTCAAATTTGTGATATTGGTTACCTAGTTTTGAATACCGATAATACACAAGACTTTTATCAGATTGACAGAGAAGGGAATAAGCAGAGACAGGTGTTTCTATTTTCAGCTCTAATAGACTGGAATAAAACTCTTACCTCACTCTACTAAGATCTGGACACTCGAACATCATATGATTAATGTCACATGTAGAAACAGGGATCGCATGAAGGGGATAGTTAGGATTACCAATCACTTTGATTCTATGCAAATGAGCAGGATGAGATGAGTGACCATTTTGTATTCGCATTAAGGAGGTTTGGTCATCGCAAAAGCATATCCTTTGCTAAAATTTTAAATTTTTCCCAATTTTTCTGTACGGATGTTCAAATTATTTTTGTATATGACCAAAATGAACGAATCTCACAAAAAATTTAAAATTTGGATCAAGTCGAATCGACATGCTTAGGCTGTGCTATAGCCTTTGGGGTAAAGTACGTTCGGGTTGGTAATTTTGCTTAATTCGAGCACTGGACAATTAGACGTTCCCACCTGAAGTGTGTAGATATTGTTGTATAAGCAATCTTCTGACCCTGCGAGTTTTCTTGTGAGCAAGGAAAATTGTCTACAGCCTTCTTTTTCAATGGTCGCATTGAAAATGCCCGTCCACGGCTTTACTTTTAATGGATCCTGTCTCGTGAAATTAAACAAATTACATTTTTCAATTCTTTAAAATTTAAGATTACCAACTAAAAATGTATTTACTTTGAATCGCGCTTGTCTGACTGGAGGTTGAGCGTAAGGTATTCCTAGAAAGCAGTAGTATTCTGTTGATGAAAAGTTTGTTATTTTCTTGCTGCCTTGGATTTTTCCTTCGGTGACCGATACATAAACTTTTTCTGTCATTTTTCGTTGTATTATGTGTTCCTTTTCAATGCAGTAGGTATAAAAAGCATTCAGTATCAAGTATTTCAATTAGATTGAAAAATTTTACTTACTTATAAGTAAACCTTTGATGAATTGTGAAAACCAATTACTAATATTTTAGTCAATAGTAGCTAAGTGCCTCCTTATACACATTCCTTGACATAAATAGTGTGAAATACAATATATTTCTGCTTGATAGCTTGTACTGACTATCAGTTTTTGTGATCGTAATAGTGGACACTAGATATTTTTTTAAAACTTGTTGGGCGAAGTTGGCTGGTATCAGTTCGAAATTTCAGTACAAGTACGTAGAAATTCAAACATTTCAGTGTCGTTGCATTCTAAAAGGTTATAGAAACTTCAATAAGAAATGGACGAGATTTACTTTTCATATCAGTTCTATAATTGCATTGAGAAAAACTAGTCTTTATAAAATATTCTTGTTTTCTTCCTACGAGTAATTTTTTGTTATCTAGTATAGGCGGGTTCAAGTAGCAGAGTATAAAATTTTCATAAATTTCAAACCCCATCCCTACAATATTTGGTTGAATATTTGCTTGATTTCTTGTCTATGAATACCTTTAAACCAATGTGATGGCTAGTTGGTGGTACAGAGTTTACCATTTTATGTTGAGCAAATACGTGGAATACTTTCAATTATCATCTTTGTAGAAAATAGTTGAAAAAAATGTTTACTCAGTAGGTATTCATCGTTTATATTGTAGAGGTACCCACATATACAAGGTGTCTCATAACTGATCTCGTTCTTTCCACTGGATAAGTAGGCAACCCATCTTAAGTTCAAGTAGGTATATTTGCCTACTCTTTAAATAAAACAAGCTATCCTATGTTTTATACTTCCATACGTAGTTTAGTGTGCAAATAGAAATAACCAGAGGGATGAACATGAACTTTATTTTTGTAAAAAAAAGTGGCTTTTCACTGTGACGCAAACTCCAGCTCTCTATCTTGCTTTAATCAGAAGTTATACTTATTCAAGCTCAAGGAAAACACCTGATTATAAAATTTTGAGGGGAAAGAAGCGATTTTTTCAGGTGTTTTTCTCGAAATTAAATACTTTTTCATAAGTATTAATAAACTCAATGCTTTGAGAATTGTCTCTTCATTTTTTCCCAAAATTCCATTCGTTTGCCGTTCAATTTACTTTCGATTACTGTTAACGAATCGTCAATGCTGAGATAATAAGGGTTCTCTACACTCGAAGGCTTCCACTGAACTTCTAAACCTTCGTAATTGGGATCACTAATGAAAAAAATGTTAATTAATAATTTACTCGTATATTGCCTGTTGCCACGAAGGACATTGAATGTAATTTATTTCATAGCTACCTACGTACCCTTTTCTAGCGAAAGTGCAAATAAGTTTGGTGAATTTTTCAACCATTTCGCGAGTTTTTGGTGTCAAGTGATGCATTGTTATCCGATGATCTTTAACTAATGCCCAATAACTATAATCATCACCATGAACAGTTCCTAAATTAAAGAAATGGAATTCATCAACACTTGAAGCAGTAGCCCAACATTTTTGATCATTATTTTTATCCCAAAGTCACAAAAATGCCAATATTTTAATTCCAAAATTGAAAAATTTTCGGAATTTGAAATCAAAGTTCAAAATATTTTGACGATTTTTGACTTGAAAGATCACAAGAATTTCAGCTTTCAGATTTTCAATAAAAATAAAAATTTAACACAGGGTATAAAATCAAATCAAAATTATCTACTTTCATTTTGCCGCGTAAGATTTGCTACAAATTGCAAAAGAGATGTACTTAGTGAATAATTTCAAAATTTTTCACACTTAGATTTTTTTTTATACTTGCAATTTAAAAAAAAGAATTTGAAATTGTGAGTTCGTAATATAGATATTTCATTGCTTTAAATGGCCAAAAATTTAAAATTTTCAAATATTTATAAAACAAAAAACAAAATGAAGAGATTACAAGAAAATTTTCGATTTGAATTTTAAATTCACACAGGAAACAATTTTCAACATTTGTTAGACTTCCTAAAACAATTTTTGGAAAATGAATGAGTAAAAGTTTCTTAAATTCTACGTTGTACATTATTTAGTAAATTTCTTCGAAGAAAAATCTTCCATTCGGTGCACTTTTAGAACAGAAATGCATCAAATATCTGTACAATTTGGCCAAAAATTTGTAAAAAAATTTTACATTTTTTGCAATCATTCTCTCGAATTTTTAATTCTTGTGTTAAAATCAAGTGAAGGGTGAAAATTTTTCTTTTGTCGCTTGTAAGGAATTTTCAAGGTGTAGTAGGACGAAAATTTTCACCCTTAGGTATACTTTTTTTGGCACAAGAGTCGTCACTTTTCTAAAAACATGGTTGACCTTGCCATTTTTTGAAGATTTCTTTTAGCCTCATTATGACGATCACATTCGCATGAAAATTGTTGAAATTCAATTGTAAGCTTCTTCTCAGACACAAAAGTTAATTTACCTTTCAAGGGTTCATCCATTTGTGCCGTCAGTCTCAATTTGATTGTAGGTATGCTACCTTCAAAACCAAACTTATAGACGTATACTGATGAGGGTAGATCTTTTGCAATGATGTTTACCAAAGAATCATAAACATCTGATAAAGCAATATCGGTTTGAACCTTGAAACAAAGAAATACTCATGACTTGAGTATTCATGTGACAATCACATTTTTTTCCACTTTTCATACCTCACATTTATCGGCCAACGTGGCATTTTTGGTTGGTTCGCCATTAAAATAAAATAGTTCGGCTTGCTCTTGAATTTGTTTTAAATCTTCCTCGGTCAGTGCGTTTCCCCATCCCCATTCATTGTGAGTTAAGGTCGAATAGAAGTTTTTTTCCAGTTTATTTCTGGTAGCATCTAAGTAATGAAAAAAATAAAAACTTCAATGAACTTGAACTTAGATCGAATACGATGAAATTCAAGTCAGATAACGTACTAATAAATCCCATAGCTGCTTCGTGTTCACAAAATCCTATCATTGTTGGTATTCTGGTTATGGAAGGTGTCAATTGATCAGGGTCCAAAGGTAGTACCGAGTTTTCACTTGGATCAGGGATAGGAAGAAATGACGGAGCAGGAAATATCGGTATTCTCACCTTTAAAATTCAATATTTTAAATTAGAATCCTTCGCAAATGTCATCATAAGCTTTTATGATGCCATTGATTCATACTTGATCTGTGTATGATATTGGTTTTAATAATAATAAAGTATCGATAGGGATTTTTTTATAGAATGATAACAGTTTTTTTCTATCTTCAGCCGTCCCGTTATATCCTAAGGATTTTGCCATTTCAAAAGCAGTTGTCACATTTTCTCGACGAGTCATTAGCGCAGGACTCATTATATACATTCCCATCAGCAGCGCTTTATGAAATAAACCTGAAAACGTAGGTAGTCTAAAGTCCTGGGTGCTGATTGAACAGAATCGTAGTTCCAATACAGTAATGAAGAAATACACAAGTTGGAAGTTTTGGTTCCCAACTGGCAACTGTGCTTACCTTTTGCTTGTGCGGAAAGCATCAAAACATGTAAAATAGCCGCACCACTGCTGCTTCCCATAAGAGTTACGTTATTTGGATCACCACCGAATGTGCTGATGTTATCTCTGATCCATTCCAGACTCATGATTATATCTTTTACTCCCTGATTTCCAGAACATTCTTTCAAGCCAAGGTTTAAAAATCCTAGTCAAATGTTGCGATTTGAATTTACATAGCTGAATAATGATTTTAGTTTTTGATATGACTATTTTACCTAGAATATGCAATCGAAAGCCAACGCAAACGTAAACAATATCGTGATGTATGGCGAATTCGGGTGATCCAAATGCACTTGGATCCGGAGAGCCATAAACAAATGCTCCAGGATGAATACAAACAATAACAGGTTTTAATGGTTGATCTTTTTGAGGCAGCTAGCGAATAAGAATCATTCGAAAGAAAGATATAGGAATGGAAAATAGTCCATCGAATAGGTACAGACGTTCTCACCTGAAGTGTGTAGATATTGTTGTATAAGCAATCTTCCGACCCTTCGAGTTTTCTTGTGAGCAACGAAAATTGTCTACAACCTTCTTTTTCAATTGTCGCATTGAAAGTACCCGTCCACGGTTTTATTTTTACTGGATCCTGTCTCGTGAAATTAAACAAATTAAAATTTTCCATTTTTAAAAAATTAAGATTACCAACTTTATTTTAGGGTGGAGCGCGAAAAAAAAAACATCTCGGATTTTCACCGAATTCGAGGGGTGGTTCATTTTAGTGGGGGCATTTTGGATTTTTTTCATCCTGTATACTTTAACGAGTGTTTTTGCGCCACCCGTTCACTTTTCGAAAAAAATGAATAGAATATTTTTTGTTGAAAATTTTATATGCTTCAATTTTAGTTATGTTCATTTTATCGCATTCGCGCATATTTACGGAGTTACAGGCAAAAAACCGCGATGGGAGCTCTTTGGGCCCACATTTGGGGGACTTCCCGAGGAGTGAGGTTCGGGGACTTTTTAGTGGTTTATCAGGACGTCGAAACGAACATTTAAAAACAAACAAATTTCTGATAGCACAAAATGCAATTTGCACCCTTTTTTTGGTCTAATTTCACTGCACTAGTTGAGCACGAGCATTTTCGAGAATGTTCGCTGGAAGAAAATGTCAAGAATAGTCTTCATTTTTTTTCAAGTGATGGAACGCAACCCCACATAGCTTCATATATTTTCATGATTTTTTTATCATTTTTTTCATATTGAATGATTTTTATGAAAAAATGAACAATTTTCGACAGTTTTCATGATTTTGTGGCCATTTTTACGAAATTTTTCGACGATTATAATGAATTTTTAACCGTTTTTACAATACTTTTGCAGATTTTTGTTGACATTTTGGGGGCAGACCAATGGTATTTTTATCTTGGTTGTTGAGTGGGTACTTGGGTAAATGTTGTAAAAAAAAATTTAGGCGAAATCGAAAGACAGGAAGTCGAAAATCACAATTTTTTGGCCGAGTCGATATGAAATGACCCTGGTTGAAAAACAAGAACCTATCGCGAAATAATTAGATTTGTGATATGAATTCTGGTAACTTTTCTGTAAGTATTTCCATTTACACTGACATTGTTGTCACCTACATTCTGAGACGTCTCAGCGTACCTCTTGGAGTTCACGTACCACCATTTGAGAAACCCTGATGTAAAAGTCATTGTAATGGATTTTTGTAAATGGATTTCGTAATGGAATTTTTTTGAAAGATTTTCTAAATCCAATTCCAAGCACAAAAAGTCGATAGAAATGTGAAAATTTTTCCAAGTTCAAAAAGGTCTGACAAAACAAAATTTTTAGATTGATCCTAGCCATCTTTCTTTAAAGGTGACTTCATTTTGAGGTCCTTTAGCTTCGCCTCCATTTGAGCTAGGAAGTCGAATATAAAATTTTGGACGAAGGAGGTCAACTCAAAATTACCCACCCTCTTGAATTTGGCCAAAATTCGAGATATGTTTTCTTCGCTCTCTACCTTATTGTAGTATGTATTTACTTTGAACCGGGCTTGTCCAAGTGGAGGTTGAGCATAAGGTATTCCTAGAAAGCAGTAATATTCTGTTGATGAAAAGTTTGTTATTTTCTTAGTTCCTTGGATTTTTCCTTCAGTTACTGATACATAAACTTTTTCTGTCATTTTGCGTTGTATTACCTTCGTATTTCTTCTTATGCTGTAAAAAGCATTCAGTATCAAATAATTCAATTAGATTAAAAAATATTACTTACCTACGTTATCCTTTCATGAAGTGAACCCCGATTAGTAATCTTTTGGATAACAGTACCGACCTACTTAGGCAAATTTTTTGACATAAATGCTGCCTAGTACCATACAATGTATAACTGCTTGAAAACTTATATCATAACTCGCACTATCACTTTTTGTGATTGTAATAGTAGATACTTTTTTAAAACTTGTAAGTAGTTAACTAGTATCAGTTCGGCCTTCGAGATACGAGTAGGTAGCTATACTTGAAAATTCAAACTTTTCGCCGTCGTTACCTTCTAAAAAGTTATGCACACGTCAATAAGAAATATGTATTTTCAATTGTCATCTTTGTAGAAAATAGTCGAAAGAAATATGTACTCGGTAGGTATATTTGAATTTATCGTTTATATTATAGAGGTACCCACATATAAAGGGTGTCTTATATCTGATCTCATTCTTTCCACAGGGTAAGTAGGCAACCCATTTCAAGTTCAAGTCAGTATGTTTGTCTATCCTTTGAATAGAACAGACTTAAGTTTTGCTCGTTGGATTTTTTTTGGAATTTTTCCATAATAACCGACCATTATTAGCATACGATCTGCTTTTGCAATGATCAAACCTGCGAAAAAGCTCTTCGTTTAATGTAGATATTGCTGCCTCTGCAGTTTTAGGTGATCTTTTAGCTCCGCAATCACATCAGTTATATCAAAAAGCATACGATGCTTTCCAAAAATGGAAGAGGTTGATGAAAGTTCCGGATGAAAAGGCTTTCACGGAAGAAACTATTCTTGTTTATCTGAAAGAAATGTCGGAAACTAAAAAACCATCCACATTATGGAGTAGGTACTCAATGCTAAAGGCCACGATAAATCTGAACCATAATATTGGTATTTTAAAATTTAAGAAAGTAATAGCTTTCTTAAAAAGAAAAGGTGAAGTATTTGAAAGCAAAAAGGACAAGGTATTCACCCCGGAAGACGTAAATAAGTTTTTAACGAAAGCTCCAAATGATTTCCTTGTTCACAAGGTAAATAAAATTAAACTTTAGTATATTCTTGTAGGCTAAAATGATCTAAATTCTCTATAGACTACTTATAGGTAGTAATGATTCATTATTCACCAGTTTAGCGTGCGAGAAGTGGAACTGGTGAATAATGGATCACTTTTCGGGTGAGTATGGGGAAAAAAACTTTTAGGCATTTCATCAGTTATGTTGACAGTTTTCTTAAAACTTTATATTATAAGAGATAAAATTAAAAATGCTAACAAAAAAGTTAATATGTCTGATAAAATGTCTGAAACTCTTTTTATTTAAAATTTTTTGTTAGACTTTGCATGTTATGAGAATTAATAATAAGAGTATGTAGGTAGTCTTAAAGATTCTGACATAGGTAGGTAAGTGACGTAACAGAAGAGCAAAGCCATATCCTTTGTTTTATACTTTCTTAGGTACCTACTGTGGAAATAGAAATAACCAGAAGAATGAACATAATCTTTATTCAAAAAAAGTTGCTCTTCTCAATGACGCAACCCCCAGCTCTCTACAAGTATCTTGCTTTAATCAAAAGTTATACGTACGTAGGTTCAAGGAAAACACCAGATTATAAAACTTTCAGGGTGAAAAAGTGATTTTTTAAGGTATTTTCTCAAAATTAAATACTCACTCATAAGTGATAAAAAAAATCAATGCTTTGAGAATTGTCTCTTCATTTTTTCCCAAAATTCCATTCGTTTACCGTTCAATTTACCTTCGATTACTGTTAACGAATCACCAATACTCAGATAATATGGGGTTTCTACACTCGAAGGCTTCCACTGAACTTCTAAACCTTCGTAATTGGGATCACTAATGAAAAAAATGTTATTTCATAATTTATATTGTCTGTTGCGCCGGAGGACATTGAATGTAATTTTATTCATAGCTACATACCCTTTTTTAGCAAAAGTGCAAATAAGTTTGGTGAATTTTTCAACCACCTCGCGAGTTTTCGGTGTCAAGTGATGCATTGTTATCCAATGATCTTTAACTAATGCCCAATAACTGTAATCATCACCATGAACAGTTCCTAAATTAACAGAACAGAATTTATCAACACTTGAAGCACTTAATTTTCGATACTCAATTGATCCTTAACTCTGCCATCCTTGAGAAGAAAACAATTTTTATGTGAATGCGATCTCGGTTCTCGGGCTAGAGGAACGTTTCAAAGAGTCAGTTGTGAACTTTCAATTTTTACCAAAGCTTTTACTGTTTTGCTTGTTGTTTTTCCCCAAATAGGAGGAAACATTTGAGAAGTCGTTTATTCAAAAGTTCGAACCTTCCTTTATGAAATACGAGTTGAAAAGTTTCCAAAAAAAGGTTACGGCCTCATTTTAAGAGATTTGTTGAAAAAAGGTTAATTTTTGTACCGGGATACACCTGCTAGTCAATTATGGTGATTGCATTCGCATTCACATAAACATTGTTAATAATCAGTTGTCACTTTCTTCTCAGGCACAAAAGTTGATTCACCTTTTAAGGGCTCATCCATCAGTGCTGTCATTGTTCGTTTGAACGTAGGTATACTGCCTTCAAAAGCAAACCTATAGACGTATACTGATGAGGGCAGATCTTTTGCAATGATGTTTATCAGAGAATCATAAACATCAGATAAAGCAATATCTGTTTGAACCTTGAAACAAAGAAATGTGACTTGAGTATTCACTTGACAATCAGATTCTTTTCCACTTTTCATACTTCACATTTATCCGATAAGGTGGCATTTTTGGTTGGTTCGCCATTGAAATAAAATAGTTCAGCTTGCTCTTGAATTTGTTTTAAATCTTCCTCAGTCAGTGCGTTTCCCCATCCCCATGCATTGTGAGTTAAGGTCGAATAAAAGTTTTTATCCAGTCTATTTTTGAAAGTACCTAAGTATTTGAAAAAAAAGTTTCAATAAGCTTGAAAATAATCCATTTGATGATTTAATGATACTCTTGTGTGCTATTTAATCCTGAAGAAAGATGCTTGAGGGAACTTGAAACTTATTAGAAGAAAATGCCGACCAAACACAAAAAACTTCAAGTGAGATCACTTACTAAGAAATCCCATAGCTGCTTCTTGTTCACAAAATCCAATCATTGTTGGTATTCTGGCTATTGAAGGTGACAATTTATCAGGATCCAAAGGTAGTATCGAGTTTTCCTTTGGATTAGGAATAGGAAGAAATGGTGGAGCAGGAAATACCGGTATTCTCACCTTCGAAAATCAAGATTTTAAATTAACATCTTCGGCAATATCACCATAAGCCTTCGCAATACCATTGTTATAATTGCTCTATACTTTATCGATGTATGATATTGGTTTTAATAATAATATGGCATCAATGGAAATTTTTTTATAGAATGTCAACAATTTTTTTCTATCTTCAGCCGTCCCATTGTATCCTAAGGATTTCGCTATTTCAAAAGCAGCAGTCACATTCTCGCGATGATTCATACCAGCAGGATTCATTAAATACATTCCCATCATCACAGCTTTATGAAATAAACCTGAAAACGCAGGTAGTCTTGATTATCAAATGAACAGAAGCATATTTCCAATAGATACAGCGCTGAAGAAATACGAAAGTTGGGAATTTTAGTTCCTAATTAATCTTACTTTTTCCTCGTGCTGAAAGCATCAAAATATTGGTAATGAACGCACCACTGCTACTTCCCACCAGAGTTACATTATTTGGATCACCACCGAATGTACTGATATTGTCTCTGATCCATTCCAGACTCATGATTATATCTTTTATTGCTTGATTACCAGAACATTCTTTCAGACCAAGGTTTAAATATCCTATTCGAATATCAGAATTTGAATTTGCATAGCTGATTCGCGATTTTCTTTTTTATTCTGACTATTTTACCTAGAATATGCAATCGATAGCTAACGCAGACATAAACAATATTGTGATGTATGATGAATTCGGGTGATCCGAATAAACTTGGATCCGGAGAGCCGTAAATAAATGCTCCAGGATGAATACAAACAATAACAGGTTTTAATGGTTCATCTTTTTGAGGCAGCTTGTGAAGTAGTCACGCGAGTGTAAGAACATTATAATATGAAGAAATAGAAAAGAATCCATCAAATAAGTATAAACTCACCTCAAGTGTGTAGATATTGTTGTATAAGCAATCTTCTGATCCTTGGAGCTTTCTTGATAGCAACGAAAATTGTCTACAACCTTCCTTTTCAATTGTCGCATTCAAAATGTTCTTCCATGGTTTTACTTTTACTGGATCCTGTCTCGTGAAATTGAACAAATTACATTTTTTAAGTGCGATTTGGAAAATCTGAGATTACAAATTGAACATGTATTTCATCTACTTTGAATCGGGCTTGTCCAACTGGAGGTTGAGCGTAAGGTATTCCCAGAAAGCAGCAGTATTCTGTTGATGAAAAGTTGGTTATTTTCTTGCTGCCTTGGATTTTTCCTTCGGCGACTGATACATAAACTTTTTCTGCCATTTTATGTTCTATTGCGTATTCATACTTTATGCAGTAAAATATTTCCAGTAGTAAGTATTTCAATTAGATTGAAAAATGTTACGTGAACTTAATGAATGATGAAAATCGGTTACTAATATTTTGTGCTTTAAAACTTATACAAATTCCTTGACAAAAAGAGTTTGAAATGCAATGTGTGATTGCTTAGTAATTTGCATCATTACTTAAACCAAGAGTTTTTGTAATCAGAGGCGCATACACTCATTTTCGCAGTAGGGGATGTACCTTGAAGCACATAAATACGAAAAATGAACCATCATAAGAGGAAAACCATGATAATTTTTATCAAATTTCAACGAAAGTACAATCGCTCCAAGTATTCAAAACGTAGTAGATAGGTTTAGTTACCTACGTGATACTTATCATACAGTATATAGGTGCATTTATATGGTTCATTGCTCAAGGCGGTCTCTGATAGCGTGACTTCCAACGCGTTGTCACGAGCTACGAAATCAAAATCATGCCAAGAACTTTCATATCGCATTCAACAAAAGTCGCCGTATGTCTTTATAATGCCATTGGTTTATACTTTATCGAAATATGATATTGGCTTTAATAATAATATGGCATCGATGGAAATTTTTTTGTAGAATGTCAACAATTTTTTTCTACCTTCACCCGTCCCATTATATCCTAAGGATTTTGCCATTTAAAAAGCCGCTGTCACATTCTCGTGATGATACGTGCCGGCAGGATTCATTAAATACATTCCCATCAGCACAGCTTTATGAAATAAACCTGAAAACAGGTAGTCTTGAGTATTTGAATATAGTGTCAAAGAAGAGCAATAGTAGGAAGTTTTGGCTCCTGAGTATGCCGAAGTACCTTTTGCTACTGGTGAAAGCATCAAGAGATTTGTATGAACGAGCCACTGCTACTTCCCATTAGAGTTACATTATTTGGATCACCGCCGAAAATACTGATGTTATCTCGTACCCATTCCAGGCTCATGATTATATCTTTCATTCCTTGATTGCCAGAACATCCTTTCAAGCCAAGGTTTAAAAATCCTGGAATGTAACATTTTGAACTTGCACAACTGTATTATGATTTTGTGTAGATATTGTTGTATAAACAATCTTCTGAACCTTGCAGTTTTCTTGCTAGCAACGAAAATTGCCTGCAACCTTCTTTTTCAATTGTCGCGTTCAAAATGCCCGTCCACGGTTTTATTTTTATTGGATCCTGTCTCATAAAATTGAACAAATTAAAATTTTTAATTCTGGAAAACCTTCGATTACGAACTGTGCGTGTATGTACTTTGTATCGGGCTTGTCCAATTGGAGGTTGAGCATAAGGTACTCCCAGAAAGCAGTAGTATTCTGTTGATGAAAAGTTTGTTATTTTCTTGGTACCTTGGATTTTTCCTTCAGTCACTGATACATAAACTTTTTCTGCCATTTTACGTTCTATTATGTGTTCCTTTTTCATGCAGTAAAAAACTTTTAGTAGGCACTCTTAAGTATTTCAATTAAATTGAAAAATGTAAACTTTTAATAAATGGTGAAAACTGATTAAGTACTAATATTTTGCAGAGTACCTATACAAATCCTTTGACATAAAGTACAAATTGAAATAGTTTGTGTGGTAATTCACGTCGTAACTTGGACTGTCAGTTTTTGTAATCAGGGGTGCATACGTTCTTGTTCGCAATAGGGAGAACCGCATAAATACAAGAAATAAGTTATCAAAAGCGGAAAAGCATATTAATTTTATCAAATTTCGTGGAAAATACGAACACTGAAATCCGGTGTGGGGTTCCCATTGTACAACAAAACGTGGTTGTAATCGAGTCAATGCTGTGAACTCTCGTGATTGCTTCACAATAACAAATGGCAACCCTACCTATTGGTCAGCGGACCAAAATGAAATACCTGACGTGATCGACTTTTACATTGCAAAGCGTATCTTCTCAAACTACCTCGAGGTGTCAAATATAGGCGATCTTTCCTCAGACCACTCCCTCATTGGGCTGGCAATCAGTGCTACAGTACTGATAAGAACCATACCTACCAATTGGAAGTTATTTCTCGAGAAACTTTCAAACTTAATCAACTTAAATATTAAACTCAAAGCTCCAGATGACCTGGACTCAGCTGTTACAGGCCTCACAAACCTTATAATCGAGTCAGCTGTCGCAGCGACCCCGAACTAATCTCCAATAGACTGAACAGGGAGAAGAAAAGAAATGGAGCTCAAAGATCAGGAATATGTACTGGCTCATAGGCAGACACTCAAAGTTGAGCCTTGAAAATAAACGCCTCCTATATACTTCAGTACTCTGAGGCTGCGCGAAAAAAGTCAGCAGAAATATTATTCAATGCTTCCAAAACAAAATTCTGTGAACCCTGTGCAACGCGCCCTGGTTCGTTAGCAATAATTCAATCCACAGAGATTTCAACGTGCAGACAGTGGATCAATATATCGTCCAGTTAGGAAGCGCACCCATCAATCGGCTACACAACCATCCAAATATAGAGACGATCCAGCTGCTGGATCCTCCCGAGATACAACGGTTGAAAAAAGCAAAACCCTTGGGGCTCAGATCTAACTTAATATAATAATCCAGGTAGAATGCTTTCAATCACAATTTTTGTAGAAAATAATTTTTTTTTAATTTTTAACAGTTCCATTTAAATTTATTGTCCAATGAATATGTGTATAAACAAATGAAGTAATCAGACACAAAACGTATGTACAGAATAAACAAATATTGCAATTACCAGCTATTTGAATTTTTTCTTTATACCTTCCCAAAATTCCATTCGTTTACCGTTCAATTTACCTTCGATCAATGTTAAAGAATCGTTGATAGTCACATAATACGGATTTTCTACACTCGAAGGTTTCCACTGAATCTCTAACCCTTCATAATTAGGATCACTAATGAAAAAAAAAATGTATCAAGTTATATTCTCCTTCGAGTTGGAATATTTTGAATGCGTACCCTTTTTTAGCAAAAGTGCAAATTAGTTTGGTGAATTTTTCAATCATCTCGTGAGTTTTTGGCGTCAAATTGTAATCCAGCTTACTCCAATGATCTTTTATCAGTGCCCAATAACAATAATCGTCGGCGTGGGCAGTCCCTGCGTTGGAGTAATAAAATATTTATTCATCTGCAGTCATGAAGTGCATTAAATAGAAGATTTGAAATACCCTTCAAGGGTTCATCCAGTTGTGCTACTATTTTTTCTTTTGATGTAGGAATGCTTCCTTCAAATTCAAATCTATAAACATATACCGACGAAGGTAAATCTTGAGCGATAACGTTGATCAAAGAATCGTACACACCGGATAAAGCCATATCAGTTTGAATCTGAAAAAGAGAAATACCTAGTTGATTTTTTGTAGGAGGAGAGGTGAAGTTATTGTGCTTTATGCAACCAGAAATAATCAAATTTTTCTTACTTCGCATCTCTCAGTTAATGTTGCTTTTTCGGTGAGTTGGCCATTTAAGTAAAATAATTCGGCTTGCTCTTTGATTAGTTTCAAGTCGTTTTCGGTCAAGTTATATCCCCAGCCCCAAACATTATGAGTCAAGGTTGAGTAGAATTTTTTCGCCAGTGCAGGTTTAAATATGTCTGTAAAATATGAAGTTTTGAGAAATTCTATTTCTCATTTTTACCCGCATTGAAATTTGCTAATTATCAGAACATATGTTTTTTCGTTTCAATGGAAATTGTTTTCATCGCCAACACAAACTTAGAAAGAACTGGTTACCAAATTCTGACGAAACTCCAAATCTATATTATATTCGAGTTTCATCAAGTGGCCAGGATGAAAATTTTTTAAAATTGATCCTTTGCACCCCACGTTTGAAACCCCAAAATTTGCGAAAAAAAACTGAAATCGAAGTCAAAAGCGAGCACTTACTAACAAACGCCATGGCTGCTTCTTTTTCACAAAATCCAACCATTATTGGCACTCTGGCTATTGAAGGTACCAATTGATCAACTTCCAATGGTATTATCGAGTTTTCTCCCGAATCTGTCAAGGGAAGAAACGGAGACGCAGGGAACAGCGGTATTTTCACCTGATTCAGAGTCGAAAAATATTTATGTGGATTTAAGAATCATCCAAGATGGTGAAAAAATTACTTTATGGAGTAATGATTCTGGTTTCAACAGTATGATCGTATCGATGGGAGTGTTTTTAAGAAACGCTAATAATTTTTTCCTGTTTTCGACTGTTCCATCATATCCTAACGATTTTGCTATTTCGAAAGCTGAAGTGGCGTTTTGATCTGCAGTTTGAGTAATGAGAGCAGGATTCAGTGAATACATTCCCATTAGGACTGCTTTATGAAAAAGACCTGTTTCAGAAGTAATATGTCTCATTATTTGATTGAAATGTAGTTTTTCTTTTATATATTTTTTCTATTTTTACACACCTCTTGTTCGCGGTGAAAGCATTAAAGCATTCACAATGGCTGATCCACTACTACTTCCCATTATAGTTACATTATTTGGATCACCACCAAAGGAATGTATGTTCTCTTTAATCCATTGAAGACTCATCATGATATCTTTTAATCCTTGATTTCCAGAGCATTCTTTCAGGCCAAGATTCAAAAATCCTGAGAAAAGAATTCGCACTTAGTTAATCGAATCTTTCAGCTAAATTTTCTTTGATGATGGTTAGGTAAATTTACCTAAAATATGCATTCGAAAGCTAACGCAAACGTAGACGATATCATTATGTATGACATATTCGGGAGATCCGTACTGGCGAGGATCTCCAGAACCATGGAAGAATCCTCCTGGATGAATATTAACGATAACAGCTTTCAGTGGTTCGCCTTCTTCAGGCAACTGAAAATGTGGTTGAGGCAGATCATTCAAAAAATTCTCAACTACGAATTGAATCGAATTACGTACTTTGGGTGTATGAATATTATTATATAAACAGTCTTCCGATCCTATTAGTCCCCTCATCAGTATTGAGAAATGACTGCAACCTTGTTTTTCAACCGTTGCGTCCAAAGTGGTGGTCCCCCATGGTTTTATTTTAACCGGATCCTATATTTTATGAACATTTTAGTGATATTGATCCGATGATGAATTACAAATGTACTCACTTTGAATCGACCTTGTCCGGCTGTAGATTGACCGTAAGGTACTCCCAGAAAAGAATAGTATTCTGTTCCTGAAAAACTCGATACTTTCTTGATGCCTTTGACTTTACCTTCGCTTACTGTCACATGCACTTTGTCTGTCATTTTAATGGAAGTGATATTACGTATTTCAGTACAAAACTTTTTCAATGATTTGGATTTTTCATTCATTTGCTAACACCTGAACTTTTGTGTGTCATTTCACCGAACCAACTTTTATCTATCAATAAAACTTGAGTGTTTTAAATTATCAACGAACGTAGGTAAGCCTTATCAATTTTTGTCGTCCCATGCAGTCAGAGGTTCCTAGTGAATACCTATGGTTATTTCAAGTAATTTACTCATACTTTCGCTTTGTGTTATCATATTGACGTTGTGAGGGGTCATGGTGTTTTTTACGTATAAAGTACATACAAATAGCAAGTCGATGGTATCTTATATCAGTAGAGCTATTTTGTTTATGGAAAGTTCGTTCAAATTGAACTAAAAATTTGAAAGCGTAACGAACTGTGACGAGTGCACTGCCTAAAGTAACTTTTGAATGGTAGGGAAATGAAAAGCAGGATACGAGAATTATTCTACTAGTATACAGCGGTGAAAAAATTTTGTTCCTTAAATTTTGATCAGTACTTATACTCATAATTCGACTATTTGTGATTTAATTCAATAGATTTTAATTTTTTCAAATCAATTTGTCAATTTTTCCTCAAATTTTGCGATTTGATTTGCATGGGAGGCAGTGTCCTTCATCAATTGGCTGTTCAGTTGCCATGAAAAAACTAAGGATACGTACTCTTGTGTTTATACGTAGATCTCGATGCAACTCCCATCTATGACTCAAGAAAAAAAATTTTATATATTTTTTTTGTAAAATTAATAAGCCGAAATAGTGAGTAAAGTCAGTTGGGGTGAGGACGTAATTGGGTAGGATAGGAGGGTTCCTATCAAGAAATCACTTCGGACATGTTCTAAAAATAACACACCAGCACAGAAGTGAAAATCTTGAGAAAAAATATCGAAAATTCACTCGTTCGGTACGAATAGGTTCGGGAGGGATTGAAATATTATAAAGACCTCAAAAGCACAACTAGAACATCCACTAAGTCCATATCATTAAGGAAGACCTCCTTAAATAGGCAATTCTTTATCAATTGTGAAGATGTCATGCACGGTGTCCTGTTGAAGATTCGAATATTTTGCCTAATACTGCAGCAAATCAAATTGAACAAATGCACAATGGTTTGCCGAGCCTCAAAATTGAAGGGAATAATTATAAACAGAAAAAATCAGCTTTTTTACCCTGTGTATCTCCTAATATATTATAGATAGGTAAAATTCATTCGATACATTTTGTAGAAGAAATTACCTATCAAATTCAATCTGGATGAGAATTGACCTACTACAATTTTTCTTGGGATCAATGCGTCAGCTAGCTCATTGCACCTATAGACAAAAATATGGCAATATCTTGAAGCCACGGGTAGTCAAGGGTGTAGTGCTCACTTACATTTAGCGTTTCAACTTGAAAATTTCTGGTGAAGGTGTTTTTCGATCTTAAATTTATTTATACGAGTAACAATATTTTTCGACAAACTATAAACGATATATCCAACTATTAACAACTGGTGACTTTTCTCTTGAGATTTTCCCAAAATTCCATTCGTTCTCCGTTTAATTTACCATCGATTAGTTTTAACGGATCATTGATGCTCAAATAATATGGACTTTCCACCGACGAAGGTTTCCATTCCACGTTTATGCTTTCATAATTTGGATTTCTGTTTGGAAAAATGCGTTTGAGTATTAAAAATTGTGAGACGTGGTTTCATCATAACTTGATCCAACTTACCCTGTCCTAGCAAAAGTACAAAATAGTTTAGTGAATACTTCGACCATATTATGACTTTTTGGGGTTAGAGTGTATTTTCCTCCGCTTACGTATTCTTTCATAAAAGAGAAATAACTGTAATCGCAACCGTGAACGGTTCCTGCATTGCATAAAAGATTGATTTTTATCAATAAAATACGATATAAGCACATTTTAATTCTACCTGAAATACACACCTTCCAAAGGTTCATTCACCAAAGCTAGAACTCTGTCTTTCATTGTGCTAAAATTACCTTCAAAATCGAATCTATAAACAAAAACCGATGTAGGAAGGTCGGCGGCTATAACGTTAATCACTGAATCATATACATCAGATAAGGCGATATCAGTTTGAACCTATAAATGAAGTATTGGTAAAGTTAGTTTCTCTTTTAATTTTCCATCTTTTTACTATCTACTTATGAATTTTGATCTTACATCGCATTTGGTGGACAACGACGCATTATCTACGGAATCTCCATTAAAATAGAAGGTTTCGATTTCTTTTTGAATTTGTTTCAATTTTTCATTGCCTAAATTGTATCCCCAACTCCAAGTATTTTGACGAACAGTGGAATAGAAGTTTTTTTTCATTGTGTTCTTAAATTTATCTGGAATAGAGAAAACATGCTTTATTCTAGTTGCCTTTCTTGTTGTAGAATTTTGATAAATGCAATTACAGTATATAACTTACGAGTAAAAGCCATTGCGGCCTCTTTATCACAAAACCCAATAATAAGAGGTACACGAGCTGTAGATGGCGTTAGTTCTGCGGGTGAGACAGGTAATACAGAATTTTCTGCTCCTCCAAACGTTGGTATAAACATAGAAGTTGGAAAGATTGGTGCATTGGTCTGTTGGCGAAATGTAGAGTGAATTACATAGTCGATTCTATTATCAGATCGATACCTATAGGTATATTATCTTACTTCATGAAGAAATGATTCTGGTTTAAGAGTTATAATCGTATCGATTTCAATTTTTTTATAAAACGCTAGTAATTTTTTCTTGTCTTTTGCATCATCTCCTTCGTAACCCAATGATTTCGCCAATTCGAAAGCCATCGAAGCATTCTCCCTCAGAAGGATTAGGGTAGGATTCGATGCATACATGCCCATTAATATCACTTTATGAAATAAACCTGCGAAGATGCAAAATCGTGTAGGTAATTTCGATGCTGCAAGAAGTCGTTTTGAAATCAAGTTTGGATCATGTTTCACATTATACCTTTGGATTTCGGTGAAAGCATCAAACAATGAACCAAAGCTGACCCACTACTGCTGCCCACTACAGTTATATTGTCAGGATCCCCCCCGAAGGATTTTATATTCTCTTTTATCCACTCTAGACTAAGTATGACATCTTTCAATCCTTGATTCCCTGAACATTCTTTTAAGCCCAAGTTGAGGAAACCTGTAAATTTATTCATATGAGAAAGATGATCAATTGTTACTGTTTTCTATCTAATCAACTTACCCAAGATGTGTAACCGAAAACCAACACTGACGAAAACTACATCGTGATGCATGAGAAAATCAGGTGATCCGTAAGAATCGGGATCCGGTGATCCAAACAAGAATCCTCCTGGATGTACGTTAACGATAACTGGTTTCAGTGGTTCATCTTTCGTTGGCATCTGAAAGGATAGGAACAAATTTTATAGTGTTGACAATTTTTGCTTTTTTACTCTCCATTGGTAGTTTGGTGTAAAGAATGTCTTAATTGTAAGAGAGGTTATAGAATTTACTTATTTAGTAGACTAATATCAACTTGATGTATTAAAATGGTAAAATGACCATCAATCAATACTAATCGATTATTTCTTTTTGTTTCTATGTTTTAGGTGAGTATTGCCATTGAATTTTCATAATGAGAATTTAAAAGAAAAAGGAGATGAGTAAGTTATTTTTTAGAATGAAGAAAAAGAAAAATTTACCGTTGCTGTAACGTAGTGGTTTCAACCACCACTTCATAAACAAGTTTAGTTGTCAAGGGAGTCCAGACATATTTAAAGCCCCCTAAATATCCCATTGCAGATTTAATTTGTAACGGGAGGAGGAGGGATTACCACAAGTAATTCCATCTAGTGGATTTAATATGGTCCGCCGTGCAGAAGTTTAGCTTTGTATAGCAGCGCTATCTACAACGTAGCCGTTTGGTTGTGTACAGTGATGAGCGAAAAGCACAACTCGTAGTTCGTTAACGGTTAAAGACCCCAGCGCGTTGGGTTGTGCTCACTCGATGCGTAGGTCTTTACACCAAAATCCAGAGCGTTACATTTTATTCCACAATAATGTTATAAGTTAATCTTCAAAATTTTTTATCAAAATTAACAAATGTGTTGGTCGTGATGATAAAGTAATAGTCAAAATAACGTATTAATCTTATTGTGAAAAAACGTAACTCGAGGAGACGTAGGGCTGAAGCTCTACGAGCAATCTTGAAAGGTTTTATAAATCATAAAATACCTTTACAAATTGATTCAAGGGGTGGCAAGTTTGGAGGGAAAAAATGTGTCTTCATAGAACATTTTTGCAGAAAAAACATTCAAAAGCTAAAATTTCATCAATCATGATGTTGTCCAACATTTTATTCGTGAAGGCCAAGGGGGTCCAGTTTTCTTAAAACATCTATAATAACCTCACTGATTCAACTGATTCAAGGAGTGGTGGGTTCAGTGAGAGAAGAAAGTGCGATTTTATGCAAAATTTTTGAAAATATCCATTGTTTTGTGAAATGAAAGAAATATTTTTTCAGAAAATGGCATTCAAAACTGATGTTTCAATGGGAATATTTAATTGGAATTATCAAATCAAACTGTGTGAATTCTTTACTTGATAAAATTGTGATTTTGCCAACCGATATCATAAAGCTACCAGTTGGGGGCAAGTTATCGTCTGTTTCTGTTTGGTTGCCTCCCTGGTGGAAACTATTTATACACATACCTAACAATTTGAATACATTTTTCATTTCTTAAAAAAAACACCTCCCCATTAGAAAATTGTGGAGTAAAAATTGGTCAATTTTCAATGTTGCACAACTTTTGTTTCAAACTTTTTTTTTGCAAACTTTGATTTTTTGGGACACCCAGGTGAAAAAATTATCTAATCAAAGACATGAAAAAAAGTTCAAAACAGAAGTTGTGCCTAGAGCATTAAAAATATAATGTTTTTTGTCCTACATTTTTTTTCCTACCTCACAGTGCGAAGAAGCTATTATTTTTAAAATAAGAAACTTATAATTTTTCAAGGAATTCTTGGCAGTGTGTTGAGAATTACTGAATCGGTTTCAAAAATGTGTGTTTTATAAGATAAAATTTAATTTATACCTACAATTTTTAGATCGAATTTAAACATCCCTTTTCATTTGAATTTATTGAGACGAAACACATTTAGTGATTTTTTTGGGCACCCTATTTATAGAGATGGGAAATTGTACGTTTCTGTTGACAGCTCCCATCATAATAAATCTAAAACTGTTGGAACCACTTCTTCGTCCTCATTCAGTAAAAAATGAAAGTATTGAGTAGGATTTAATAAACATACTATAAATAATAAGCGGAGGGCATCTATAGTTCGTGCAATTTATTTATGCGGCTGAGTTTTCCGAAACGATTTCGTTGCCTCGCGGGAACCCGCGACGAAAAATTAAAAAACATCGAGCGGTGCGCGCGCACAACCGCATAAATAAATTGCA
>FIZU01027363.1:0-17505 GCA_900064475.1 Pseudococcus longispinus
CCACCCGTTCACTTTTCGAAAAAATGAATAGGAGCTTTTTTGTTGCAAATTTTATGCACTTTAATTTTTGTAATAACAATTTTTTCATTTAATCGCATATTTGAGAAGTTATGAGCGAAAAACAACGAAGGGGTCTCTTTGGGCCCACATTTGGAAAAGTTTTGAGGGGGTAAGATTCGAGGACTTTTCAGTGGTCAATCCGGACATCGAAAGAGACATTTTAAAACCATAATATTTATGCTAATCCAAAATGCAATTTTCTCTATTTTTATGATCCAAGTCCAAGTTTACTGAGCTAGAGGAAAGGGGTCTGCACGATTTGACGAATTACGAGGACACCTACGCACGCAATTTCCAAAAGCAAAAGCCGCATACGAAAGGCGACCTTTCGTCTCGAATATTAGAATTGATTTTTTCCTCGTACATTTCGTCGACGACGTCGCGAATGGCGAATCTGGAACGATATAGCAAAGGCATTTCTAGCTGTGGCAGCGCGAGTGACGCTGAGAATGTTTCCTCGATGGTAATTGATTTTTTCGCCAATTACACGAGACACACCAAAATGTATTATAACGTAGCATGACATATTCGTACACTTCCTTGACAAGCCACCTCTTACGTATTACTCATCCTCGGCAGCTCTAGCTTGTACGTTATTTAGAAATGGATCGGGCGACTATATAGCGTAACATTTCCTTTATACACGAATCGCTACTTGGGCGTATCTTTTAATGTAATATTTTTTCCATGTAAAAAGCTACCTATTTAGATACGTATATTACATGGCTACCTTTATATACGTACATCGTATTATACACAGCTGTAACTCGTCTCTTATAACACGACAACTATGTTTCGGTACTTTTGATACAACATTATTTTTTCTTTTCTACTTATTTTTCTTTTCCTTCGGTCTCTTAAATAATACCAGTCGGTCGTAAGTACGTATAGTTTTTAACCTATCATTTTTAACCTTTAAGACGTCGACATACCGCTGCTTCGGCGACCTGTGAGTCTCCCCACACACCTTCCCTCATCAAACCAGACCCTCCTCTTGCCCAATCTCAGCATACAGCACGCAGAGATACACAGACCGAGAGAGGTACCGCCATAAATACATTTTTTCATTCTTAGTGCGACTCAATCGTATATACCTCCACATACTGAGAACACATTGTATAACTCGTGTACGAGTATAAAGGCTTATCCAGTTCGGATAAACGCGCAAGCACAGCGCCGAGCCTTATTAATTATCACCGGCGTGTTTCGTGTTGTTAATTTGTTTCCCTCTCTTGTTTCTCTGCTTCTTTTGCTGATACACTCTGCACTGCTTCTTGCCGCCGTTCTGGTTTATTGTCCTGTACGCTCCTCTGGAATGAGATGATGCAGATCTGCTCGACGAGATAATTCGCATCATTTGAACCTTCTTCTGCAGCATCCGAGGCGAGCCAACTACATACTCGAATGCAGCGGTATGTGATGTTTCAGAACAACACATATCTGTACATTTCAAAAGATCATCTCGTTGAAGATGTTCCACAGATGATTTCGGAATTCCCGTAGATTATTTTACAATCGTATAGACTAGATGGAAATCTATTAGATTATTCATCGATGACGATATCCGTAGCGTTGATACGTCGAATTAGCGGATCTATCAGGCGTGACGTGCTGTGTAGTGTCTAACATAAGGCATTGCTGCTATCAACGTTTCGTTACGGATTCGGCTACCACCCCGAAATCGCGCAGCCTTTCGGATGTTTTCCCACGTCTGCAGTTGGAGTAATTTCGAAGGGTTTATTCGTTGAACACCTTTATATAATGATTGTAATAAATTTTCGATTGTTTACGGGGTAATCTACGTGGGTATAGGAGTGGAAATGTTGGAAGTTTACATTTTGGTGTGAGAGTGGAAAATTCAACCAGGATTGACTTTTTGAAAGTTATATTGGCTCAATTTGGTATTGTCGATCATGATTCTGTCATTGGTTTCAAATATTATAATTATGTAATATCTCAGGGCAGCCAGATCAAAACAGAAAAATCATTTTTTAAAGAAGATTGGCCAAACTGAAATTTCTAATGCACGAATATTGAATTTTTCGATGTAATTCAATTGTTGGTAACAATTTTTTTGAATTATAGCTTCGAAGAATTTTCATATAATCAGCTAGCAAAATTGGAAAAATTCACTTCTTGAAATAACTCGACAAAAAAAATAAAAAATTGAACGAAGTGTGAAAAAAGTTGACAAAAATTTGATTACTGAACTGATGCACCGTTATGCCAAAAAATCAGTCAAATTGAAGAATTGAATAGAAAAAAATGAGAAAAAAGAGGGAAAAAATTGTACTAACTAAAAATATGAACAAAAAGTAATAAAAAAATCCTGTCAATTAAAAAAAAATTTTAATAAAGATCAACCAGAATAACGAATTGAACACTGTATTTGAACGATTTCTCAAAAATCAAGAAAATTGAAGAATGAGACTCAAAATTATAAAGTTAGAAAAATTTAATAAAATTGAAGTACTATAACGAGAAATTCAGCAAAACTTCGGAAAAATTATCCGAAAATAATATGTAAACTAATTGACCCATTTTGTTTTTTGTTTTAGGTCAGTACCTATTTGAATTTGGACTTTTTACCATAAGAATTATACACCGAAGATGAGTAAGTTTTTTTTGAATGATTCATGCCAGAAAATGCATGAGATTGTTAATGAACATATCGAACGCAATGGACCCTCTTCCTCTCTCCTCCCCACTCATCGAAACTAAATTTCTTTGCTTTCCTTTCCAGCATTATGCAAAGTTTAGGTTTTTTCTAGACCTGAAAAATCTAGCAAATTTTACAATCTTCCCATGTAACATTAAAATGCAAGTTGAAAAATTTTAGCCAGTTTCTTAAAAAATCAAGAAACTTGAGGAATTTGAAAAAAAATTGATAGAAATTGGAATCAACAATTTCGAACGAAAAATGTTGAAAATTGAAAAAACCAAACAAAAAGACAAAAAAAATTGACAAAAATAACAAATTTAAGAATTATTCAACAAATCATCGAGAAGAAATCCAATAAAAAATAACACCAAAAACATTGGAAAATTTAAAGATTTTCCAAATCATAGTCAAAAAATCAAATCAGCTAAAAATTATGACAAAAAATGAAAAAAAAATCAAATTGTTTACCAATTTCACAAAGAATTTGACAAATTAAAAAGAAAATTGCAAAAAATCAACCTAACGAAGAGCTTTATGAAAACGTTATTAAGAACCCAAAGAAATCAAGCTAACTGAATTTGACTCAAAAATTGACAAAAATCAGACAAATTGAATACTTTTTCACCAGATTGAAAACTCGAAAAATTGAACAATTTGTTGAGAATTGCAAAAAATATAAAAAATTGAGAAAATTCAAAAACAGAATACTTTGTTACAAAAAAATACTACAAAAACCAGGCAAATAAAAAATTGAAAAACGGAGAAAAAAATTGGCTAAGATCCACAAACGAAAAAATATTTCAATAAATTACCCTCCCGAACACTTTAATTTATTAAATGTTGTGAATGCCCTTGAAAAACAAAAAAATTGAAGTAAATATTTAGCTTCTGCTAAAATGATATTAAGTATATCAAAATATCCAGGCAATTAACAAATACATCAAAAATTGGATAAAGCTCTAACAAATTGAGAATGACGCTTTTCAAAAAATTGTCAGGAACGAGTAAAATTGTAGAATAAGGCAAAAAATTCAAAGATTTTGCAAGAAGATGTAAAAATTTCAGTCAAATTGGCAAATATGACAAAATGTGAACAAAAACCAGGCAAAACGAGAAATATTTTACGAAAAACTGTCAAAAACGAGTCAAACTGAGAAGTGTTCCCAAAAATTCAACAAAAATCAAAAAAATCTGAGAATTTTATTAAAAATTCTGAAAACAAACTAATAAATATGATTAAATGTTGTCAAAAATTTAGGCAAAATGAGAAATACTTAATAGAAAATCATCATAAACCCGAAGAAATGTTGCCAAAAATTAAACAAAATCCAAAAAAAAAAAAATCATTGAATTCTGCTTCCAAAATATATTAAAACATCAGTCAAATCGAGATAATGACTAAAACCAGTCAAAACGAGAAATATTTGACAAAAAACTATCAAAAACAAGTCAAACTGAAGACAGTTCCCAAAAATTCAACAAAAATCGAAAGAATCTAAGAATTTGTTAAAAGACTGGAACTCAGCAGGCATGCCAACAAAAAATAACAAAATGAGGGAATAAATTGTCTAGCCAAAAACTGAACAAAAAGCCAAAAAAAACTGAGAATTTTACCAAAAGATCTAATAACAGCCAACAAACTACCTAATGATAAAATTTTAGCAAAAATTTAGGCAAAATGAGAAATATCAATCGAAAAAATTATCAAAAACCTAAAGAAATGTTGCCAAAAATTAAACAACCCCCAAAAAAAATCATGGAATTTTGCTCCTAAAAGATATCAAAATATCGGTCAAATCGACAAATATGACAAAAACCAGGCAAAACGAGAAATATTTTGCAAAAACCGCTAAAAACAAGGCAAAGTAAGGAGTGTTCCTAAAAATCCAACAAAAATAGAAAAAAATCCAAGAAATTAGTAAAAGATGTAAGTGAAGCAGGTGACAAACTGGCAAAAAGTCACAAAATGAGGGGAAAATCATTTAGCCGAAAATTCAATAAAAATCGAAAAAAATAATTTTAGAACTTTACTTGAGGATCTGAAAACAGCAAACAAACTAATAAATGTGATAAAATGTTAGCAAAAATTTGGCAAAGTGAGAAATATTTATCAAAAAATTATCAAAAAATGCCAAAAATTAAACAAAATTCAAAAAAATCACAGAATTTTACTCCCAAAAGAAATCAAAACATCAGTCACATCAACAAATATGATAAAAATCAGGCAAAACGAGAAACATTTTGCAAAAACCGCCAAAAACAAGTCAAACTGAGGAATGTTCCTAAAAATCCAACAAAAATAAAAAAAATCCAAAAAATTGGTAAAAAACGTGAATGAAGCTGGGGACAAACAGACAGATAGACCAAAAATAAGGGAAAACTCATCTATTCAAAAATTCAATAAAATCCCAAAAAATCTGAGAATTTTACTAACAAATCTGAAAACAGCAATCGAACTACTAAATATGATAAAATGTTCGCAGAAATTAGGCAAAATGAGAAATATTCGTCAAAAACCCACCAAAAACATAGAGAAAGGTTGTCAAAAATTAAACAAGACTCACAAAAAAAAAATTTTGCAAAAGAAATCAAAACATCAGTCAAATTGACAAATAGGACAAAATGTGACCAAAAAACCAGGCAAAACGAGAAACACTTCACAAAAAACTGTCAAAAACAAGTCAAACTAAGGAATATTTCCAAAAATTCAACAAAAATTTGATAAATGACTCGAATACAACATGCAAATTGACAAAAAATGACAAAATGAGAGGGAAATCGTCCAAACAAAAATCAAACAAAAACCAAAAAAGTTCAAGAATTTCACTAAAATACCTGAAAATATCAGCGAGCAAATTGACTAACATAAAAAAATGTGAACAAGAATCAGGCAAAACGAGAAATACTTTTCAAAAACTTATAAAGAAACTGAGAAAATTGCCAAAAATGAAACAAAACTCGAAAAAATCTAGGCATTTTGCTAAAAGATGCAAAAAACTTCAGTCAAATTGACTAAAATTGATAAAATATTGGCAAAAATCAGACAAACTAAGAAATATTTTCCAAAAAATCATCAAAAACAAGTCAATCTGAAAAATTTAGTCGAAAATTCATCAAAACTCAAAAAAAAAATCCAACTTTTTTGCTAAAACTTGCAAAAACCCATACAAACCAAAGACCACAAGAAACAAAAACTCGGTCAAGTTTTCCAAAATATTCAGTTTATAGCTACCTATATCTATGCTCTTTAGTCACTATTTTAGTTTCAGTTGACACATAAACAACTTCCTCGCAGCAGTTCCCTTCGATATTCATAGCATTAAATTAAATTCGCTCATTACACCGCAATTACATAATGATACATTTTTTCCTACAACCTACGCCAACGATCAAAATTAAGTGCTTTTAATCACGTAATGAAATAAGTTCGCCAATCCCTGCACCAACCTTTATTCCACCCAGACACCACAGTAGGGAGCACGATAGGCCATAAACCATCATCGAAGAGACGCAATCGCAGTGGTAACTCTAGGCAGACTAGGAGAACTCGACGATTAAGAAGGTGGGGACCGACTGCCATAAATTATCGCTCAAAGGTTGCATGATTAGTGAAAATTAGCTAACAAATACAAATACATATACCTACGATGTACTTTTATAGACCAAAGGCGCGAACTTTTATATCGTACAAGAAGCAGGTAGTGAAATATCAACTGTGGGTTGGGTCAGGGGCTTATAAAAGGCTCGGCTTTTATTTTAGGCAAAAATATCTTTCGTAAAATTTACTTTTATTGTCGGCGTGTTTAGTTGGTCTACGTATGGTATTTCGCAAGTCGACCGGCGACTGCGGTATTTGCATAAAATGCGAGTAGAATTTAAAATAAGGGACACGAGGAGTCGGAGTATGGAAGTTTAGATACAGAGAACGAAGCTACCTTTGTGTATCACTGTGCTTGGTCGACTCGCAGGTACCTTACAGAACTCGGTGCTGGTTCGATATAAACATAACGAAGGTACAAAGAATACCATCGTCTTTTATTCTATGGTCTAGAAACAATATCTCCATTAACCAAGCTATGTACACAAATAAGCGTACACGCATTCTTAAACGTATTAAAAACACCGAACGTCGTCGGGCGTGAGATGTATTTTAATTTGGAATTTGCGTTATTTTTTATTCCAGCCAAGTCGAGATAAAAAATATTTTTCCGAGAGTTCGAGATGCGAGATTATTCGCTCGTTTTGGGAAGAAAATTGCGTCTTGGGGGACGAGAGTGTATCCGGTCACGATATAAATAATCGTAATTTCAAAACCCATAACCATAACACGTGTATACGAATCGATAGGTATTTTTGCTCATTCGACCAATCATCGTTCAGTTATCTAATATCAAATCAATTCGCAATACCTGACGTTTTATCGACCAATCGATTACCTCATATCAGAATCTACCTTAACGTAAGAAAAAACAAAGGAATACGAATCCCTCTCACTGATGAGCACTCGGTAATGAGATATAAAAATTTACGAGTCGTTGGGGGGCGTGTATACCCTTAGAACGATCGTTCGGCGTAGAATTACCTCTTTTTATATTATTTTTTGCCATTTAACAATAAATAGTATCACATTCGCACCAACGGCGACCAGAATTTCTATCGCGCTCGACGACCATATATACTCGAGTACTTGGCCGTAAATTTTATTTACGTACTCGAAGCGTTCGCCGAGCAATTACTAGTCATCGGGTCAACAACCCTATTAAGCCATCCGAACGCCCTTTTTATCGAAATTTTCTTAAGTAAACGTAAATTACTTATGTCTAATGCCTGAAAAAATTTCAATTACTTACCCAAGCAGCCAACAGCATAATTTAAACTTTCAAACAGTCTAAGTTAAATGGAATAATTCGTTTTAACAACTTCTAGGCTTTTTCGAATTACCAACGTAGGTAAATTTTAGAACCGTCGTCGTGCTGAATATGTAAATTTCATGTTGGAGAATTTTTCAAGAAAATATTCATCTTTGATGGTTGATTCACTTGTTGTAGATTTTCTTAATTTTTGAAAACTTATAACTTATTACCTTGAGGCGAATCGTTGGAATTATTATGCGAGATTATTTCTATAGGATATGATAATGAAGCCGACATCATCGCGGTCTTGTTGCCAAAATAACTTCAAGTTCAAACATTCGTCGATAATTTGAAAATAATCCTCTCGTTAGCGTAATGATGTATTCGTACATAAATCATTCAATTAGCTCTTACCTGAAACAAACAAAAATAACAATACATTAGGTAAAATTGCAAAACCCATGTTAAATAATGTACCTAGCGTTAGTATAATGGCAATTTATACGACGAATTAGCGGTAATTAACGTCAGCAGTTGAAGCTTTGTGAAAAACGTATTTCCCTTGAAGGGAAAAGCTTCTAAATCATTGAAATGTTTTTGGCTTTAAATTAGAAAAAAATTATGGTTTTGAAAAAAAATTGTCGTGAAATGACATTTATTGTAATCGTCTTGGAATTTCTTCCACGTTTGAACACAAAATCAGTGAACAGGGTGTCAAACAAAATCTCCAAATTGAAATGCAGGATTTTCTCAAAAATTTTGTGACATCTTCAGCAGAATGTTTTTCAAGTTTACCTCTCCCCCCTCACACAAAATGAAAATGATTTCGATTTTTGCACGAATGCTCACAGTAAAAAAAACAATAACACAACAGTAAGTAGGTAGTAAAGATGCAAAAATATTTTGAATGACCCAGCAAAACAATATAAAAAAGGAAATAAGATTTTTTTCACTTTTTTGTTGTTTTGAAATTTGAGCATTTGTACAAAAAGTGAAATTATTCTCATTTTGTGGTGTGCAGGGGAGAGGGGGTAAATTTGAGAAACACCGTCGAAGATCTTACAAAATATTGAGAAAATTCCAATTTCGAACAAAATATGTACGATTTTTTCGATTTTCAGTACCATTTGGCCAAATAAAGGACTTTTCAGCACTTTCACAGCATCTTTTAGATACCTTGTTAAATTATACGTGATGAATAAGTAGAATTTTAATGTTTTCTACATTCTACCATTTTAACGAAATATGATAAAATCAAGTTACTCATTTGCCTGACATTTTGACAAAAAATCATTGCATCATAAAATTAAAGGAGTTCCCCAAAAAATTAGGTACCATCCCACAAAATCATACTTTTCATATTGTTTCTCACAGAAATTTTTTAAAGAGCAAATTTCCCTTGAATTTTCACATTTTCATGAATATTTTGCATACAGTTTTTGGATAATTGAAGTTGAAAATGGAAAGAATCTTATTTTCCCTTTCTAACTTCAATAAAAGCTAAAAAAAAGCAATAATAATTTTCAAGTTGCAGAGCTACATGTGAAAATTTGAATGAAACGAATTGTGGCACTGAATACTTAGAGAAACCAAGTTGACTTCTGATGCTTTGTCAATTAATTTCTCAGATCACATCAAAGAACACACAAAGGCAGCTCGAGGGGGGGGGGGGGGGGGGGTACTCCATGTACGGGCACAATCTTATGTTAACAAAATTATGAAAATATTTTTAGAAATTCTGTATGAAATTATTCACATTTTTTTCAATGAAATTTCAGCTTTTAGATGTCATTTTCTGCGAAAAAAATTCGTCTTTGTTTCGCTTGGGCTCATTTCGTTGACAAAAAAGAGTTTCACCCCCTCCTCCCACCCACCTAAAATGCATTTAATCCGTCACTGAGAACACACATTGTAATTTAAAAAAAAAAAGAGCCTGTCACAGCTCAAGGACTCCTATTAGATAAAGAGGAGAGCTTTTAATTTACGTTTTGTTGCGTGGCATATCGTTTGGCATGGTTTTTATAGCGCCGAGTTCGAATATCATCTTGCTTTTTTGATAGGACCCTCCCCAAGTTCCCCACAAGCACCAAATGCTGTTATGTGATTTTGTTGATTTTTTTTCTAAATTTTGGGGGCTTGTGAGGCTTGAGGGGCCTATCAAAAAATTGAAGCGATATGCGGACTCGGCGGTACAAAAAAACATGACAAACGATATGACACGCAACTTTTTTGATTTTGTTGATTTTTTTTTTTCAAAATTTGGGGGTTGTGGGGGGGCTTGGGAAAGGTCCTATCAAAAAAGTAAGGCGATATTCAGACTCAGCGCTATCGAAAATGTAACAAACGATATGCTACACGTGTTTTTTGTTTTTATTAATTTTGGTCAAAATTTTGGGCCAAAGTGCCCTCCCAGGGGTTCTAAAACCCCACAACAAAACTGCATTTTTTCAATGTGCCACAAAAATGTCTCTTTGCAGGAACTTTTGTTGATTTTTAAATTATAGCCTCGGAATCGTGTAAGTTCTTGAAAGTTGAGCTTTTCTCAAAAAACTTCAACTTTCAATTTTTGAAACCTTCACGAACGCTTTTTAATCTCCTTTGGATGTTCTTCAAAGTCCCATTTACCGATTTTCGTTATCTATCACCAATCTGCAGATATGTGGCGCCAAAGTTGGGTATTGTAACAAGAAATCTCCAAAGTCGAAAAACAAAACAGCTCCACTTAAAACCTCCCAGGGGGTCGGGTGCAAAATAACGTGATTACCTTACTTTTGGATCAAGGGAAATTGGTAAAAAAAATTTGAGCAAAATCGGACGACCCAAGGTCAAAACGTGACCGAATTGACATGGAATGACCCAACATGGATTTTAACACGAACTTTTTCAACATGGATTTTGATGTCACGGTGAGATTAACATGAAAATTTTTGTTTAAAAAACATGTTAATCTCCCCATGAAAACGAAATCTATGTTGAAATCTATGTTTCCATGGATTTTTACCTGGATTTTGTTTTTGTGGGGAGATTAACATAGATTTTAACATGTATTTTGTTTTCACAGAGAAATTAACATTGACGTTGGCATGGATTTTATTTTCATGGAGAGATTACCATAGATTTAAACGTGGATTTTATTTTCATGGCGAGATTAGCATGAATTTTTACCTAGAGTTATTTTCATGGAGAGATTAACATAGATTTCAACATGGATCTTCAATATGAATTTTGTTGTTAACCTCCCAATGAAAACAAAATCCATGTTAACATGGGTTTTGTCATGAGGAGATTAATCTGGATTTAATTTTCATGGGGAGATTAACATGAATTTCAACATGGATTTTGTCATGGAAATATTAACACGGAAACACATGCTAAAATCCATGTTAATCGCCTCTCAACAAAATCCGTGTTTAAAGTAAACGTCAACATGGATTTTGTTCGTGGGGAGATTAACACAGATTTTAACGTGTATTTTGTGTTCATGGAGAATTTAACATGGATATTGATTTCATGGAAAGATTACCATACCTTTAAAGATGGATTTTAACATGGATTTTTTCTGACATGTTCAAAAAATAAACATAAGTTGTCGAAAAAAATTGTCGTCAAAATTATAGATTTTCATTGCAAAAAAGATTAAGCAAGTTTTCGCCCATTGGATAATCACAGTCCTGCGATAGAAATGTTGGAAGTATTTTTTGCGCTGATCACAAAAAAATTAAAAAATTTTATCCCGTCAGGTTTCTTCACAAAACTATTTTTTTTTTGAGAAAATTGATCCATTTCTCATCATTTCAAATTGTAAAAATCGATTTTTTGGTAAACTAAGAGTCCTGCAAAAAAAAGTGAGTGGAAACAAAATTGTAGAGCATTTGTACCGGAATCAAAAATTTCCAATTTTTAATCCCCCCCCCCCAAAGGTCGACTTGATTCTTTCATATCACCTAAAATCACAGTTGTATGTTGGATCGCAAAAAATATGGATCCAATTACGAATCATTACCAGGAAAATTTTCTAAATTCGGTGATTCGTATTGAATCACCCTAACGCCTCGAATGCTCCTCTAATGAGTAGTTTTCAATCCGGTTGCAATTTCAAATTATTTAATTAAAACTAAAAGCTCTCATGACTCATTGAAAATTGAAAATTATCCCTCTAACATGATCATTTCACCGAATTTCTTATCATAAGCTGACCTCATCACGAATGACTCATCGATATCTAAATATGTACAGAAATTTTATTCGTCCGGAAACACTGCCCAAGTGATTTGTAATCCAACTCTGTTAAACAGTCTACGTCATATCACCTCGTACCCACATTAACGACATGAAAAATTGAAATTGAATTCTTGATTGGAAAAATAGAAGAGAAAACTACATACGTCAAATGGCATCGATTAAATACAACGAACAACTTTCGTATAGGTATTACGAAACTTCCATCATGCTGGACGAGAATTCGCGAGCCCATCTATTGCTGGGCACGTTAAAGAGATTATAAAGGCAACTTGGATGGAACACTTGGCATAAGGTCGATAGAATTTGGCAGATTTCTCGCGTCGAATTAATTTCACTTTCGCATTGTTTTGAAAGTTGTCGAATAGAATTGACGTCGCGAAATTCATCGTTTATGCGACTACCACGTACATACCGATTACACCAGTATAAATTTCGTTCGAAAGGAGGAAAAAAAATGGAAGAATATCGATCGGAATTTCGCACACGACCGTATATACATATTGTAACAATATTTGCGAATTTGTACAAATATCATAGACAAGCAAACAGCCGTCTGCGAGTGCCAGTAATGGGTATATAATTAAGGAGGAGTATTCGTATACACCTTCTTATTACGTCATGGCTGCTAAACAAGAGCTCGTGTACAACTGCGTTCATTTACTTACAGAAGAGTCATAACTTGGTAAATGAAGCAGTCAGCAACAAATCGATGCGAGTAAATTGTTGTGGGAAAGCTGCGATTATCTTTCGCGCCATTTCCATCATTTTTCCGGTGTTTAACTTCGGACGCGCCTACGAGCAAGAGCAACATCTCGCATGCATTAGATACACGTCAATCTTTCGGCTCGAATTTTACCACGCCGCATCGGTCGCTCGAACATTCCATCTAGGGAATTTCACTTTCGGTCGACCGAAAGACGATGGAGGAAAACGTAGGCAGAGTTATCGGACGTTCGGTTCGGAAACAAGACCATAGATACAGTGGTATTCCACAGCATACGAGTAGAGGTAACCGGTTTTCGCAAATATTATGAATCATTACGCGAATACATGCGATTAACGTTGCTGTTGAACAGGAAATAAGCAACGACGACGTAACCGAATGTGGAATTATTTTTTCCGAACTTCTACGTATGCATATTTTATATATTTCAGAGGTTAAAAAAGCGATCTTTTTTCAAAGCATTGTACAAGGTGCGCCGTTCTTCTCATATGCCATCTCTCTCTCGCGCTTATTATACGTTTGCGGTTGGATTTTGTTTTCGGAAATTCATTAACAGCTAATTGTTCGTTTTTCGTCGATGTTACACAGTCACGAATTTCCAAACAGCGAGTGCGACTGTGACCCGGTCGTGCGCGCTGGGTGAAAATTCACCTCCAAGTTTTAATCGTTTTACGTAACATGCTTTTCAGCGTGTTTTAAACGCAATTTGCACGGTTCTTCAGTTAGCACCTTTTTGGGTTAAAATTGACTCTGTTTTTCGTTCCTTCTTTTTGTATAGAAAAGGGCGACTGAAAGAGTAATTTGAAGGGTGATTTTTCAAGGATCTCAAAAAAAAAAAGATGATGTATGAAATGGTGAAAATTTTCAATTTTTGAGCAAGGAAATATTTTAAATGGTAGAAGATATCACAGTAATGTTATAAACTTTTTCTTTTTTTTTTGGACTTGAGGTATAAGTGTTCAAAATTTTGAAGGAAAATGTTATATTCCCCAAAAAACAAGCTCGTATGGTCGTGATAAGCCTGAATTTTATATAAACCCGCGGATGTAAATGTATCCAAAATCAACCCCTGGTCTCTTCCCCTGGTCCATATGAGATGAGTCAGAAAATAGAGAATAAGGAAATGTAGGAGTCAACTAATTTAGGTATTAACACAAGCGACAATTTTATTGCCTGCTGTACTACCGAAGTGCTCGAAAGAGTAAGGATTACAACACTTCACGACACGAAAGTTGACTTAAGATTGATTTTTGGTGGTCATCTCTCAGAGGTTCTAGCCTTGGTAGAGATGACCCCTTGGTCGTCTCCTGCCCAGAAATCCTCAATTTCCATATGAAGCGAGAGTTTTTTATTACTCACTTCATTCATTGTATTGGTTTCACCAGAAGAAACTTACTTTTTACGACTATCCTTTGTTGGTAACTCAAATGTATGAATTTGCACAAGAAGTTGTAAAATGACAGGCCGCTGGTTAGTATTCAGATGTACCGGAAGGTATTCCGATATGCCGGACTAAATGCTAATTAGCCAATACAGTGGACACGTGCTTATTCATCAAAAGTTTATGGTGACTTGACATTAAACGTCGAGGCGCCAAAAGCCGAAAGTATTGATCTGGGTCGTACATACGTCGATTATTGACAGGAGGAGACGGCCAAATTAGGGGAGAAAGTGTCAATATCTAACACTTCAAATCGCCACAGGGGCGCACAATTTTGGTGGGGTCATGAAACAAAATATTTTCTCATTTTTCAAACCATTTTGCACGACTCAGAATTTTTTTGGATTTTTGCCAGGGGCGGTCAATGGTCATACTTACCTTAATTAAATCTTCAAAAAATACCATTAACCTGCATTTAGATTAAGTTCGTTCATTTTTTCCAATTTTCCTTTAAAATATCCGAATGACGCCATTTTGGGAACTTACAACATCCTCCGAGATCGAGCTAGGGGCCTAAAAATTTGGTCTGGACTCCTACAAATTAAGAAGAATTTTTAGCAGTCATCTGAAACATTCTTCAGAAAATTAGCTCACAACCAAACGAGTTACCTGGGTAGAAATACCAGGTCCTTTTTTTCTGGAAATGTGACTACTCGACAAATTGGGGTAGAAATACCTGGTCCTTTTTTTCTGGAAATGTGACTACTCGACAAATTGCATAGGTAAAGTACAGACCATTTACCAACTTGTAGCTGTAGCTTCTAAGCAAAACAGAAATTGATATATTTTCATTTATGTTCTCGCTTGAGAAAATTGGATTATTTTTTTCTTCATTTAGTCGACGAGGAGCTTCTGTTATATACGTAAAACAAGATGGCAAGGTTTTTATTTTTTCTACCTCGAGTACATATGTATCTACTCTACGAGCTTCATTTATCTCTTACATCTCGTCATACCTCACTTATACCTAGATGTAGAATATATTCAACTGTATGTACGTGTATATGAGTATACTTCCTATATTCGCAGTGAGCGTACAAATTACATACTCTTATTTATCCACGTATACGAACCCAACACCGAGAAATGTATCGAATCTACTCTCATATAGCATTCACTTGTATCGTCTCATCTCGTCTGTTTCAAACCTTTATTATCGTCTCGATAAAAGAAGAAAACGAATCAACGGGATGACTCTTGTCTTGCAACCAATTCAGATCAATTACATTCGTTGGCGACCTTCTTGGTGCCAATCAAAAAAAAACTAGATCATCTTGTGGAAATGGAAATACTCCGAGATCCCACAATCAGTCTCGAGACCATCACTCGACCGACATTCCATTATTGAAGGATTTATCGCGATTCCTGCTCGATCACGATGTACATGTCACCAAGATTTGGTAAAAAATTTCCCATCCAGGAAAGACTTCCGGTATGCATCGAGTCGCGCGCTATTTCTCAGCGCCATCCGCCATGACTTGGGAAACTCTCTCCCCCTCTTCGTCATAATACGTACTTATAGCTAAGGCGAAAAATCGCGGGTGCTTCGCGTTTCCAATGACCTTCAACTACGTACTATCGATCAGTTCCAGCCATTTAGATAGCGAAAAGAATCGCCATCGTATATCTGGCAGCTTATTAAAATATTTCTCTTTTATCAGATAGGTAAAGAGAGGCGTTGCTGGTGCCTTGCCGCGCCATCCGCCATCCACAGCGTTCTTCTTTCCATGTTCGTACACATTGTCGAAGGTTGCGCCAATTCATTATCAAACACGAGTATAACTAAGTACAATCTGCTGGCAAGTTCTAGTCTTAACGTTTTTCTTTGGCTATTGTACGTTGTTATACCTAGCGGAGTTATTATTCCTAGAAAACATCCACCACCGAATCGATTATAATCGAACTATGGTTTTTTTTCAACACTCAACGAAATGGCAATATTTCGAATGCTAATTTAATTTTATGGAGGTGCAAATTCCGACAATTATCTCCCCGCTGATCGATCTATTCACATGCAAACTCTTCGGATTATTCGGATATCCTCGATATTATCCATCGACACTGAACTATGTTAATACCCGTCACGAAATTAAAGAAAAGCGTACACTATTCAAAGCGCCCGCACCCAGATATCGCTATTCTTCGCTTGCTCATCCGATACATGCTACGAACATTGGACGAGGACGAGCTAAGCCGAGCCGCTTTTAATCGCATAATTATACGTATAAAGCAGATCTATTTATAATTAATTCCTATGGCGTTGCACGTTATACTTTATATAGCGTACAATAATAAGCGTAGATAGATTTTTTGACAGTGCTTGTGTATCTGGATATAAGTGCGTACATCACGCTAACACGCTGTCAGCAACGGATTGATAATTATAATTATGCAAATCATTTCACACCGAATAGTGATGAAGCGACGATGGCAGCCCTTCTTTTTTTAGCGGTGGTGCTGCTGGGATGCTTTTACTGGAGTGTTTACATTGGCCCGAAAAATGTGCTGCGAGGTTGTGGTAAAAGTTACCAACATAGGGTAACAGGGAAGAGAGTAGAGCATTAAAATCAAATTTAGAATTTAGAAACCCCTTCCCAACCAAATTCCGAATAGCTCAAAAGAAAAGTAACCAGCTTTGGGAAATCAGATTTAAGACAGAAAATGCTAATACAAACTATGACTTGGGGTAATTAATATTATTAATTAGATACCAAGTACAAACATAAAATAACCCATACCTTGTTGTATCCAGAGTTGGCGCGAGTCTATGAAAATTCAGACTCGAAGTCGAAATATGCGAGTCTTCGAAAATTACGACTGCGAGTCTTTAGTGAAAAATACTGAAAAGACTCAGAGTCTCAATACGAGTCCGAGTCGCTTGCGAGTCTTTTTTGCGTCTCTTTCGAGTCTTTTTGCGACTCCGAGTCTCCTTTTTTTTTGCGAGTCTCTATTAAAAATGACTCTGAGTCCAACTGCGAGTCTCTGTTACGAGCAGACTAGCGCCAACTCTGGTTGTACCTACCCTCAAAGAGGGGCCACTAAATAAATCAGCACATGATTACAAAAATAGAAAAAATAATTATATTCTAAGAAGAAACACTCAAATCTTACAACCCGGTACCAATTTACATTCCGCTGCAACAACTTCTCTTATCTCTATCGGCTCGGTACCCTCCTAACTACAAGGTAACTGGAAACTTCTACAGGAAAGATGAGGTTGAAATTGAAAATAAAATGGGAGGTCTTCAAAGTAAGTGCAATGTGCACTTACAGAATGTCAACTAGAAATTGAAAATCAAAAAGGTACTCACTTGGAATTTTTTTAATGTCTTGAAAATACTTGAAATCATATAAAAGTTTTTTCAAATTGTTCAGGGTTGCATGGATCCGGATCATTCAAGGATCCGGATCATACCTTACGGATCAAAATTTCACGGATCCTTTTTTTTGATAATATTTACGTTTTCCATTACACTTTCTGTTACGGAAAGTGTAACTGTAATGGAAATTTATTCATTTCATT
>FIZU01027370.1:0-14977 GCA_900064475.1 Pseudococcus longispinus
CAAATGCTGGTTGATGGTGTATTTTGATGTCATTAATGATATATTTCAAGAAAAAAAATTTCCACCAGAAATGACCCATTTAAGGTGGAAAAATGGACGAAAAAATCGGTTTTTTGCATTTTTGAAGATGACGCACCACGATATCAAGTTCTACAAAAATATGGGGTGGTACATCTAGACTACGTACACAATATAAATTTTTTTCAAAATTGCACCTCTGAAAGGAGTTACCAAAATGACCCTTGGAAAGCTCAAAACGATCATTTGACCTTGAAAAAGTACTCCAAATTTTTTTTCAAAAAATTCGAAAAATCACCCTCGATACTATCAACTATCTTTGCAAGTTTGAAAAAATTCTGTTAAAAACAGCCAAAAATGTAAATTTTTATCAAAAGTCCACATTTAACCCCCCAGAAGAGGTTTGAATTGAGATATCGAGCTAAAAATTTTGTCACGGGGGTTTTAGACCATAAGGACAAACTTCCACTGAATAATTCAAAATTCGGTGCTCAGGGTCAAATCACCCCTATAAACCCAGCTACGCTCTTTTGTGGCTAACCGAAAAAAAAATCCAAAGATCGGTGATATTCTTTTTAGATGGTCACACATCTCGTTCAACGCGAATTTTGTGTAAGCAAAGAGGTTGTGTTGATTGCTCTTTTCCCAAATGCAACCCACATTCTTCAGCAATTAGATGTTGCGGTCTTCACAGGTTTAAAAGGCAAATGGAAAAATGCAGTTTATCAGTGGAGGTTGAAAAACAACGCCGAAAAATCAACGAATAAAGATTTTGCTCCATTATTCGAAACTGCATTAAACGAAGTATCTGAACAAACTATTCATCAAGGTTTTTCTGCATGCGGCTTGCTTCCGTTCGATAAGACTGCAATCGATTACTCCAAAAAAGTTCCTCACAATGATCGTTCCGATGTTACCGTAACTTCAGATGTGCCAACAATCCATCCTTCTAACCATTTGAAGACTCACCTTCAGTTTTTAGAAAGTAGCATTACTGAAAGCAAACTGTTAGCGCTTAAAAGCGGAGAAATTGAACTCGCCGATCAATCGTTATATAATATCTGGAAAAAACTATCAGACGAAGTTTCTACGGATACTCCTGTATCACAGTCTATTCCAGAACCTGCTACTCCTATTATGAATATGTCAATTTCAATATCCGTGACTTCACCTGCGGCTACATCAACTCCGATAAATATATCTATAACTATCCCTGAGGCTGGTACATCGAATGGCTCTACAATTCAAAAGTTACCTTATGCCATAGTAAGCGACGAATAGCGTGCTTTCCATCGTAATAAGCAACAAGATAAATTGAATAAAGAAAAGGAATTGGAAGAACGGAAACGGATTCACCTTGAGAAAAAGTTAGCCAAAGGAACCGAAATGATGAACAAAAAAAATAAAAAGTTCAAGACTAAGGATGTACTTACTTGTAAGTGACGAAGAAAATAATAGCGAGGAAGAATTAGCAGCCTCTCTAAGTGATGAAGAAAATAAAAGAGAAGAAGAATTAGATCTGCGCGATACCAGTTCTTCAAACAATGAAACTGAGAGTGAACCTTGTGAATCTCAAAATGAATTCGAACTCAGAGTAGACGGCTACGTTTTAGTGGCTTTGAAGTCGGAAAAAGAAACACGTTATTCTCATTACGTCGCTGAAGTTACCAACTTGTCCAAAAATGATGTAGTAACTTTAAAACTGCTCAGAAAGAGTGAAAAGTATCACTGCTCTTTCGTTCGTCCTAACATCGATGATATTGTTACGGTAAACATTAAACAAATTATAAGAACACTCCCAGCACCTTTACCATCTATTACAAGAAGGCAAAAAAATATTTTAAGATTTAATGTGAATTTTGATTCGTATAACATAAAATAATTTAATTAATTTCATTCTTGTTCGATTTGTTAATTCATTTATTCATTAAAAGTGTTTTTGAACCGTTGAACGTTGATATCACACGAAAAAACGATGTCCACTACTGGTTTTTAATTTTTTTCAAATGTCCACTATTGGAATATTTTTCAAATTTTTTTAAAAATCGAATTTTTATTCAATCTTGAAAATATTGCAGCTGTTTATTCTTCCACCAATGGCCTTTAGTGCAGTATTTTTAAAACTTTGATAAGTGTGATAATTTTGAAGGAAAAAATTAATTTATACAAAAAAATGCTTAAAGTGTCCATTACTGGGTGAGCTACCTTATGTTCAAAGTTTTGAAAAAACATAGAAATTAAATTAAAATCGTCGGATCTCTAGAAAATCGTTCAAATTATCATCGAAATCACAATGTCAAAAAAAGTACCTAGGGATCGTTCTGCAAATTGTTGAAAAGCGTGATGATAATTGTCAAATTGCTTGGAAAATATTTCAAAAATTCGTGAATTTGAATAGTAGGTACTCGTATGCTATTTTTCTAACGCTCTCTTTTTTTGATAGTCAATCCCTCGTTGTTGAAATGGTCAAAAATTTCATAAAAATCAACGCACAAATATTGTCAAAATTGTCAAATAATCACAAAAATTGTTAAAAATGTCGCGAGAATTATTAAAATTGCCATGAAAATCAATAAAAATATCCTCAAAAATGACCGAAAAATTATGAAAGCAGTTGGAAATTTAGTGAAAATTGTTGAAAATTTCGTAGAAGTAATATGAGTGGTGAAAAAAAATCAAAAAACCATGAAAATCGTCGAAAATGGTGCTATAGGTACCTACTACCTAATCATCGAAATTTTCACAAAAATCAGTAAAATTATTGTAAAACAGTCCAAAAAATCATGAAATATGTCGAAAATTTCATAAAAAACTGTAAAACTGCTATAATTTTTACATTGTCACGATTTTTTACCATCTTTGTGTTCTTTTTACTGTTTTTTTAGGAAAATTCGTGAATATTGCAACGTTTTTTATGGTATTTCATCTACCTACTTTTGCAACGTTTTTCGTCGATTTTCAAGAATATTCTTACATTTGTACAAGACTTTCGATACTATTATGATTTTTTTACCTCTTTAACAAAGTTTCAACAGATAGGTACCTATTCGTAAAAATTCAAGAACTTTTAACGGAATTTTGGACGGTTTTCATGATCTATTGAACGTTTTTAATATTTTTTAAATCATTTTTTTATGGAAATTTCAAGAATGTTGACGATATTTCCAACGATTATAATGATTTTTCATCAGTTTTTACAACATTTTGACGATTTCAACTACATTATCGACGATTTTCATGATTTCTTGGCATTTTTCATCACGTTTTCAATGCTTATTATGCAAATCTCAACAAGATTTATAATTTTTGGGATTAATTCGTGACTTTTTCACCACCTTTACAATATTTTTACCGATTTTTATGTCAATATCTACAATTTTCACAAGATTTTCAACAAATTACATTAATGCCTTTAAAAAAATTAGTACCTTCAATCAAAAAGCACAGAGCTAAGAGGACCAGCAGGCTCGTTAAGACGCTCTGAAAAGTCATTGAAAATGTTGCAAAAATGGTACAAAAGTCGTCAAAAATACCTAAAACAATGTAGAAATTGTCAAAAATTTCATTAAATTCTGTAAAAATGTTGCAAAAGTTATGAGAAACCCAACAGTGAGATTTTTTTTCCTCGTGACGTTTATAAATTTTTTGGCAGTTTTTACAATCTCAGGGGCATTGTTGACAACTTTTTCACTACTTTGCATCATTTTCAATGATTTTTATATGCATTTTCCTATGGGTAATTCCACGAAAAACTTAACAAAATTCCGTCCCGAAATTCTTCGACAGTGGCTTTTAAACATTTTGTCAGACTTTTCTAGACTTCAAAATTTCTTAGATTTCTATTGACTTTTTGGCCTAAGGAAATTTCATAGATAATGTTGAGTGATAAAAATTCTATCAGACAAAAAATTTAGACTTTGGAATTTGAAAAATATTAGAAATCAGGATAACTTGTCGATATTTTGTCAGGCAGACTTCTTGAATTTTGAAATGTTCAGATAATACGCGGACTTTCAGACATTTTATCAGAATATTTTGAACTTGGAAAATGTTTAAGAACTCAAATCAACTTTTGAAATTGTAAAATTTTAACTTCAGGGACATAAAAATTTCAAGAAAGTTCAAATCAGACATTTTGTTAGGCAGTTTTTTACCTAACGATGAGTTTTAGACATTCTTTCAGACTTTTTTGAATTTGGAAAATTTTCCAGCTATCTACCAACTTTTTGTACTTAGATTTCGAAAAATTTTCAAAAAAAAACCATTACCAAATTCACTCACGAAAATCCGTTAAGCTGACTTTCAGATATTTTGCCTGACTTTTTTGGGCTTGGAAAATTTTTTAGAATTCAAATGACTTTTTGAACTTGGAAAATATCACGAATTTATGGACTTGAAAAATTCAATTAGGAAAATTATATCCTATATTTTATAAGTAATTTCATGGGTAATATGGAAAGGGAGGGAAATTTTTACAAGCTTTTAGGCATTGACACCTGTTTTTCAACTTTTGCAACATTTTCAATAAGTAATCCGGAGTATCTCTGGAATTTTTCAAGAAGAAAAAGTCATCCTGGGTAACAAAATATGATGCAAAATCGCAATTCAAAAATTTTCTCAGACATCTCCCCCCTCCCCAGCCAAATCTATGTCAATATCATTAAAAGTTGAATCTTTTTCAATATTTTGCGTATGCTTAGAATCAGGCAAACATTTTTATCAAAATACATGAGCAACCACCTGCTCATATAGGCCTGCTCAGACTAAAATAAAATGAAATTCATCTTTGAACACTCCAAACAAACACCTCCATAATTATACTGCAGGTCAACCCAGCGAGAAATACCAATGATCCGATATTCTATGTAAATCTATTATAATCTACCGCCACTCGGAGAAAAACTACGACAATAAATCCGACAAAAAACACATTAAATCAAACCGCAAACTACCCTCTCTTCTGTCCACACACCGGACGTAATTCACCCATCCCATCGGGCAAATCCGTACGGTAGGACGTAATCCATCCCCTTATACATTCATTCGCAGAACTACACAGAAGTACATTATTCAACAAATTGACACGCGGATTAACTCATCGGAGCGCGAATCGGCGTACCACAAAAATGAACACGTACTAAGGCGACACGATGGCATGACGATGTCGGCTTCGAAGGAGAAATTTTTCGTACCAGGATCGGGTAGCGAGCGGTACGAGCACCACATACACATGCACAGATAGACGCGAAGATCGTTTATTTTGCTAACTATACGTATATATTAGTACGGAAAAAAGAAAGGAAGAGTCTATAAAGCAAACGAAATGGAAAAATTGGAATTGAATGATCAATTGATGAGCGTCGCTAAAGAACCGAATAGCTGGATATGTGTGCTAGACAAAGAAGGAGACATCTATTACGTATTCTGTTCGCAATTGAAAAGAGATGTGGAGATAAAGGCATGAGCACAGAGGCGTCCCTCTTGCTTGGCAAGGCAGCCAGCGGCAACCCTTAATCGGCAACATCCCTTCAGCCTAACCTCTTGGGGGTTAAATAAACCCGGCTGTAGCGTTTGCGAATGTGGCGAGATAAAAAGGTTCGGAAAACTTAGCTTTAATCACCATTATAAAGAACGAAGAAAATATAACCCGTGGCTTTTGTCTTTTTTCGGGCCTGCTTCCTTGAAAAAGGCCGCCGCAGCGTCGTAATTTATGCACATACAGATAAGCAAGCCATGCTCACGGTGTGATGTTTTCGGCTTTTACCTATATCTGCGACGGTACGTGTGCGAATATTTGGAATCTGGCGGAGGGCTACGAGCAGGGTAATTCTTATAGGCAAATTTTTGCTGATTCGTGAAATACTCGTGCAAAAGTCTCGGCTGGCGTAGGTAGATGGGGGTTTTCTTTGGGCTTAGCTCGCGAGAACGTTTGTTTGTATAGGTGAATTAAATTATTCGAATGAAACATCGACTATGTTAATTTGCTATTCGGTTCATTACCATATTGAAAAAGTGTGCAATTTGGGTCTTTCCGAGTTCTGCCTTTCGATGTATGTACTTTCGTGTAACTTTGATTTAAAAATCAACTTTTTCGATCGAATTGTTCCAAGTGGTGGTATTTTTCTCCATGTGGGATACTAACTAAATACACCTACGATAATTTTTTTCCCCAATAACAAAGCAATTATTTCGAAGAAGTGGAGTTTCGTATAGAATTGTGTGATAGCTGAACCGGAAATTCCCATAAGTACGCGAGTTGATTAGAAGCTCAGCTGTTGATATCTGATTGAAAACGTCTCGAATGGAAGGATTGATTACAAAGTTGCGTCGTTTCGCCGCAGAAAAACTATCGTAAGCTCGTTTCGTCTTGTGTCTTGGCGTTGCTGTTAAATTTGACACGGTCGACGTTATAGAAGGTACACAACATAACGTCCCAATGGAAAACAATCCATTACAAGTCGAACACGATTGGTATTGAGATGTGGATAAATTACATTTTAGTTTTGATTGCGACTGACGCTGAGCCACTCTGTGCGTTAATATTCCACTTGGTAACATTCCGTTTTAAAATGGATCCCAGTGTCCTATTGCATCGTCAAAAAGTTCAGGTATCTCGTGAAAAGAACAAAGTTTCAATGGAGTTGATTGTTGTAAAATATTGAAGGTGGTGATGTAATGTAAGGGGAAAAAATGAAGTATTAGTTTCGTTGTACCCACCATCTTCCCACTTGGAATGTGCAATTTGAACCGAAATTACAGAATATGAATTTCCTCAAGTCCAGTTTGGTTGAATTATGAAACATCAAATTCCTGTTCTATGAAGGGAACTGAACCCTAGAATTGAGATAAATAATTTCAATTTTATAAATGAACAAATCGAAAATAGCTTTCGTAGTGGAGGGGTTGAACATTCGACATTTCTGACTCAAATGGATACAATTTCTCTCCATTTTTTTCAAATTTTCTAAAGAAACTGGTAATATTGCAGATTAGAAACAAAATTCATCATTGTTGTGAAGAGCTGTGTTGGAAATCTACTAGTCATTCGCGAACGACTCTTGAGAATGAATCAGTCGTTCTCAAGTGATTTCTACGGTAGAAACTAGTAAATCATCGGGTGAACGCGTAACAAAAAAAGAATCAGTCGTTCACGAACGATTTTCGTGATGATGAATCAGTCGTTCGCGAACGATTTTCGTGATGATGAATCAGTCGTTCGCGAACGATTTTTGAGATGATGAATCAGTCGTTCGCGAACGATTTTCGTGACGATGAACAAGGCGTTCGCGAACGATTTTCGTGATGATGAATCAGTCGTTCGCGAACGATTTTCATAATAATAAATCAGTCGTTCACGAACGACTTCCATGATAGTGAAAGTGAATCAGTCGTTCACAAACGATTTTCGTGATGATGAATCAGTCGTTCGCGAACGATTTTTGTGATGATGAATCAGTCGTTCGCGAACGATTTTCATAATAATGAATCAGTCGTTCACGAACGACTTCCATGATAGTGAAAGTGAATCAGTCGTTCGCGAACGATTTTCATGATAATGAATCAGTCATTTGCGAACGATTTTTATGATAATGAATCAGTCGTTCTCAAGCGATTTCCATGGCAGTAAATCATCAGGTGAACGCGTTACAAAAATGAATCAGTCGTTCGCAAACAATTTTCATGATAATGAATCAGTCGTTCGTGAACGAATTATTCCAAGATACAGAATAGTTTTTTCCAAACGAGCTATAGAAGCGAATCATTCGTTCAGAAATAATTTTCATAATGTTGAATTGGTTTCTCAGATTACTCTTAACAATGAATCAGTCGTTTGTGAACGATTATCGCGATGATGAATCAGTCATTCGTGAGCAGATTCCATACTAAAACACAGAATCGTCTTTTTTAAACGAGTTATGAAAGCGAATCATTCGTTCGCCAACGATTGTCATAATGCTGAATCAATTACTCATAACTATTCTTCATCATGAATCTTTCGTTCACGTATGATTTTCATGAAAATGGATAATTTTTCGCAAACAGTTTCATTTAAAGAATCATGTCGTTCACGAACGATTTTCTTAATGCTGAATCAGTTTCTCACAATGACTCTTTATTATGAATAAGTGAGCTGCGAACGATTTTCGTGATAATGATCGTGAACGAATTCATTTTCAAGATACCGAATCGTCTTTTCTGAACAAGTAATAAAAATAAATCATTAGTTCGCGAATGATTTACACGATTATGGATAGTTTTTTGCAAACAGCTTTATGCAATGAATCAGTTGTTCGCGAACGATTTTCTTGATGATGAATCAGTCGTTCGTAATCGAATTCACTTCCAAAATACCGTATCGTTTTTTGGTAATAAGTCATGAAAATGAAGTATTCGTTCGCGAACGATTTTCCCGATGATGAATATCAGTCGTTTGTGAATAAATTTTATTCCGAGATGCTGAATCGGCCGTTCAGAACGAGTTATGGGAACGAATCACTCGTTTGCCAAATATTTTCATAATGTTGAATCGGTTTTTCACGACAACTCTTAATAATAAATCAGTGGTTCATGAACGATCTTTTTGATGATGAATCGGTCGTTCGTGAACGATCTTTTTGATGATGAATCAGTCGTTCGCGAACGATCTTCTTGATTATGAATCAGCCGTTCGTAATCGAATTCGTTTCCAAGATACCAAATCGTCTTTTTTGAACAAATTATGAAAATGAATCATTCGTTCGCGAACAATTTTCAAAATAATAAATCATTCACAAACGATTTTTACGATGATGAATCAGTCGTTCGTGAACAAATTTCATTCTATGATACGGAATGGTCCGTTCTGAACGAGTATTGGAAACAAATCATTCGTTCGCCACTGATTTTCATAACATTGAATCAGTTTTTCATGACAACTCTTTATAATGAATCAGTCGTTCGCGAACGAGTTTCACGACGATGGATCGATTTTTTGCGAACGACTTTAAATAATAAATCAGTCGTTCACGAACGATTTTTACAATACTGAATTTGTTTTTCATGACGACTCCCTAAAATGTTCATGAACCATGTTCATAATACCGAATCGGTTTTTCACGGGCAGCTCTTCATAATGAATCATTCGTTCGTGAACGATTTTCATGAAGACGAATCAGTCGTTTGCCAACTATTTCCATGATGGTGAGTCATGGTTCGCAAATGAGTTACGGGAATGAAAATTCGTAAAGGATTAAGATTCAGTAGTTCGCAAACGATTTTGATTGACAAGAATGAATCAGTTCTCAACATTTATGAAGACGATCCGGTACTGGACAAACTATCCTTATGTAAAATACGATGCAGGTGTATACGAATGATCCAGAGATTTACAAACCACGGAATTCCTTATATTGATTTAAATTGAGAGCAGATAGGTTGAAAAATTTGCTGTTAGGTGAAAATTGAAAACTATTTTATTCATCAATACAACATTTCTTCACTTAAAGTCGTGTTCTTTTTTATGAAAAAGTGCACAGACTTCTTCCTGCATATGTAACAAGTGTTACGAGCCTCCACAATCAAAATTTCCACCACCTTCCTCCCCCTTTCACCACATATTCTCATTCAACGCCCGAAGCTGAAGCCGCAGCATCAATGATTCGATCCATATGTCTAAGTATAACCTTTCCACGCACATGACTCGGTTTCACGTCAAAGATGATACAAAACGTTCGCCAATCCGGTCACTGTGAGTCGATTTGTGGACACGTGCACATCGTAATCGCTCGAGACACTTTGTTGTATATTTACATTAACACAAGCCTTCGATGAAGAACGAGAGGAGAAGAGAAAGAACAATGATCAACCTGTACGTAGTACCACATAGTGTACACTGCACAGTGATAAAGCGACTCTAGCTGAGGGTACTCGGATCAGCTGGTTTACACAGCTACAGCCACGACAGTATGACGTGTCGGGCTAATTGTTTGTACTAGAACTGCTGCTACTGCTGTAGAATTGGTAAGAAGTAGAGGCGGAGGGTTGAAAAGGCAATAGTTTTCCAAAACCCGTATGCAGGGCGCTAAGTACAATAAAAAAGAAGAGGGAAAGGGATAGAAAAAGAAAGAACATCGACAATTGGAGATTTTTTTGGTAGGATATTATTCGAAACGCGAGGAAGCGAAAAAAAGCCCTCTCCTCGGATAAAACCAACATGTATAAATAACGAGCTTATTGTTATTCTCGCGGTTCTATTTGAAACTTATTTCGATCGTCGGCGTTTTTTTTTTCCTTTCGCGAATATGGGGCATAAAGGTGCCGAGCAAGGCGAAGAGGGCGAAGAATCGGAGGAAAAAAAGAGACGGCAATGACAAACCAACCCTCGTGTCGAACACGATGACGGTGACAAGTGTCCGCGTTCATCAAACAACCATCTGTCGCTTAGTCAGCTTTAACTTACCACTTAGCGATTATAAACTTGGCATTTATCAAAACCGTATTTAAAATATCATTTAAAGTCTCCGATGAACGTGAAATTAGACAATACCTGCAAATTTTTATTCGCTGATCGTGATTCTCGCGAATTGGCGCCACCGAGCCGGCGACGTGACGTAGGCGACAAATTAGGCTTATTAAAGGGCTATTAAAAGGGTACCTTATCTCGAATTCAGTTCGCCTACTTGGTTCAAAGGCGTGATTAGTATTCTGAAAACACCTAGATGGGAATTTTATCTCGAAGATTTTTCTATATTTGGTTCGCGAAAAATTTTCCGCTTTATTGGATCGTTTTATGCAGAATGTGCCGAATCTGACGTTGATAATTCAAGCTCATGCACACGGTGGCGCAGAGCCTTTATGTTTGGTTTGCTCGCGATAATAAGACTAACACGTGCCGGCCAATTAACGACACGTGCTTCCAGTTGCCATATATCGCGCCTGTTTTAGTACTCGAAGGAGACCTAGCACTTGTGTACGTACGCTCATGTAAAGTGGCTCACTGTCGGAAGTTAAAAGTACCGCAATATGACATACGACGCTGTCGAGGGCGAGGCATTGATTATTATCGACTTATGCCATTGATACGTATATTTTCGCACTTGTGCAGTATTGCAAAAGTGCAGCATAATGCAGCTGGTTCGGTCCACCTGTTTGATATTGATGTAGATTTGATTTCAGTGTGGAATACGAGCACGAATTCTTTGATTGAGAAATTAATTGGGCGGGAGCTCAAATTTTCAAGATGGAGTTCAGATTTGAAGTGAAAGCTACTCGTAACTAGGGGGTGAAAGGATATCTCCTTCATCACTCAAATTCTTCTCCAAAAATTGAAAAATTTCAAAAAGCTCGCCATGTGGTTGAAAAGTTGTAGATCGCTAAAAAAAAATCAAGATTTTTGATTTACGAAAAAATGGAACACCTCCCAGCTCCCTCCACTCCGCTTGGTCCAAAACTGGACTTCAAAGGGCCCTATTCATGTAAAAAATGTTTCGATTAAAAATTAGAGAATTTTTCATTGCAGTATGTTCAACACTGTCGATTTTTGTGACGAAAGGGCCTTCACTGATAAAATAGTGAAATCGGCCCTTGACCCAAATTTCCTGAAAAGTGATCCAATAAATGTTACCCCTGATGCAAAAATTCACCACAGAAATTTTTGACTTCCCACCCCCACCCATTCACGAATTATCATCCCGTAAATGTCAAAACTTCAATGCGTGATATCTTTGAAGAGGGTGGGTGAGAAATTCTGAAATTTTCACAGATTGTGAGCACTATGTGGGAACACTCGTGGAAATTAAAAAAAAAATTGGTCAAGATTTTATCAATTTTTTGCCACTTTGAAATTTTTAAAAAATCGTCAAAAAATTTGGGGTGGAGGGTGACATGGCTGATTTTTTTAAAAAACTGTTCAATACCCTTAGGAATAACATGAATTTTTTTCGAGGCCCGAAAACCACTGCAACCTTGTCAAAAAAATTCAAAACTGAAAAAAAAGTTCTTGGATGGTCCTTGTTATACTTATAGAAGAAAAATTTTTTAATTTTTTTTTTTGGCACCCAACCCTATAGTTTGGTGTCATTCTACGAGAAAATGGTACAAAAATTTTTTTAGCCCAATCGATGCATATTAACCCATCCCTGAGCGACTACATTGAAAATTGAATTTACAGAGCGCGAGTTGAGTATTTGCCACGCGCCGTAGTGATTGGGTCCCAACAAAATTCAACATTTTTTCTCCTTCAAGTATAAAAATAAGGACCATCCAAGAACTTTTTTTTAAGTTTTGAATTTTTTTGACAAGGTTGCCAAAGTTTTTGGGCCTTGAAAAAAATTCATGTTATACCTAAGGGTATTGAACAGTTTTAAAAAAAATCAGCCATGTCACCCCCCACCCTCAGGGCTTCCTAGGTCCAGCTTTGGTACCAAACGATCGAAAATTTCGATTTTTAAGCAATCTGTAACTTTTCAACGCCCTGGTAGGTCACATTAAGTGCAATCCAATTTCAATTTCAATGGTCTAGAGAGGTGTAGAAATTCAAATTCCACTTTTTCAGAAAAATGAGCTGCGCAATCACCCAAAAATTGCAAAAAAAAACACATTCTTTTTTAAAGTGACCCTATTTTGAAGGCCTCTAGCTTGGTCTTTCGAGATAAGAGGCTAAAAAAAAATGTGGAAGATTTTTCACTCAAACCTTTCCTGTCCCTTGAATTTAGTCAAAATCCAAGGTACTATATCCATTTTTCGATCCTCTTCAAAGCACATATTATGTTGAAAACTATGAAAAATGTCAATTTTTTTGTCGTATCTGTAATTTTTCAAAATTTGGCCCTCTCTCTGCTCAAGCAAATTGAAAAAAATTGACTCATTCTTCCTCTGTCAATATTTGGTAATTTTCCGATTTCACAGCAATGCTGGTTGACGATATTTTTCGACCAATTTTATTCAGTTAATCTTACCTTCCGCCCATCAACCAACCGAAAATTTTATACTCATTTCCAATTTCTAATCAAAGCTCATCTTTTTAAAATACTTGATCGAAAAAGTCTGCGACAGCAGAATTCAGGATACTTTTCTGAGTGAATATCATTAATTTGTAAAGTCTCCTTTCTTTTGAAAATTATCATAACTATTTGCTAATAAACGCATACCCTCACAAGTAGAAGCATGACGTATGCGATTCCTTTGTTATCATTTGAGAAATGTTATGACACGATGGAGAAAATTTTCCACCGGAACTCTGATAAAAGCAAAAAAACTCGATGCGATTTTTGAACGAGCTCGTTCTTAGAAGAAGAGAATGATTAATGACCCTGGCCTCGAAAATTATCTCTCAATTTTCCACGAAGAAAACTTTCACATCAAAGAACATCCTTACAAGTTTTACAACCTTTGGGTTGCTTTTTCTTAGAATTTTTCATGCAATTTGCGTGTTCCTATACGCTTGAAAAAAATATAGGTACATCAGGTAAAGGTTTTTGTTTACTAGAACGATGTGTCGTCTCCTGACAATTAGGCAGAAATCCCCTTTCCTTCTTCCCTCATAACCGTACGTTATCGACAAGCTCTACATCATCAGTATGAAGCGTATCTACTGTTCCTCCTACTCATCCAAATCCAATAGTAGGTATAGAAAATTATCACAAATAGGTACAACACAAAGCTTTATGGCTAGGATGTGACGCATGCGATTCTTCTGTTATCATTTGAGAAATTTTATGACATAATGGACAAACTTTTCCACACAATTTTGACAAAAGCAAAACAACTCGATGCTACTTTTGAACGAGCTCATTTCTTCAAAGGAAAGGATGATTAATAACTCTGACCTCGAAATTTATCTCTGAATTTTCCATGAAGAAAACCTTCACTTCAAAGAACATCCTCACAAGTTTTACGACCTTTGAAATGTTTTTCCTCAGAAATTTTCATATATTTACGAGTACCTACATTTGAAAAAAAATACACATTAGAACGGTGTCAATATTCCCTTATCTAGATTTCCGTTGCAATTGTAATTATCAAGTACATACTTTTTTTTAGATCACTTAACATTAACTAAGCGATTGATAACAAACATAACGAAAAAATATAATTTGTAGCTCAAGTTTTGTAAGGGTTATTTCGTAAGTATCAAGTGTTCTGTTATATTGTTTTTGTTTTAAAACATTGTTCGGTAGAAAAGATGCATTCAACTCGTCAACTTTTCGTTTGCTTATTACTTTTGAATGCTGGACTCTTTATCTTTCGAGATGGCTTCGTTGCAGGTAAAAATTACCCATACCTATTACTCGACCATAGCAAAATACTGCGAAGCTATAACAAAGAATTTTTGCAGCTCAAAGTGATTCGCCATTCGAAGTTGGTAAAGATATTATCAAAGACGTGTTCGATAGCAAACTCAAACTTTTTGAAGATTTTACCGAATTTTTAAAACCAATTGAACACGAGCCAACTTGTGTCAAGTCTTCAAAAATAAAAGATACGAGTACCCAGCTGATCAAATCCTTTATCAAAGCTACCACCGAGAATAGCAAATTCAAAAAACCGCTGACTTTTTTTACAGCCTTAGACGAAACGTCTCAGGTGAATGCGACAGGAAAATCACGTAAGATCCTAATTTATGTCTAATTATGTACAAAGTGAGGTTAAACATTTCTTCTAATTGAATTGAAATTTTAGTCAAGGTTACAATTCTGAATCCTGTCACTGTGGCCACCCTGACTGGAGGTGTTCTGGGTAATGATCTTTTTGAATTGTATGAATATTCGTTCGCTTGGCAAGAAAGCTTGTGTAATACGTAAGTGAAATTATATCAGTTCCATTTTGAATTTTTTTGCTTATAATTGGACCACTGTTGAAGTTTTGTAATAATATTTTTGAACAGGACCTTAGAATCTCAAGTAATTTATCGGAATTTGAAATACAATTCGTTTGAAAAAGCCTTGGATTATCCTGATGGCATAGCAATCGTCAGTTTTCC
>FIZU01027378.1:0-11126 GCA_900064475.1 Pseudococcus longispinus
CATTCTTACCCAGCTATGCTCTTTCAATTTCATTTTTTTCAAATGTTTAAATAATCTAAAATAGTCATCTCCCTTTTCAAGGACACAATCTTCCTTGACCTTGAAATGAAGTATTATTAGATTTGCTAAAACATTTCTAAAAATTTATAATATCCTATCGCCCCCCCCCCCCCCAATCAGAACCTCACAGACAATTCAACATTCATCTCTCAAATTTTACACACTAGAATGTAATCAAATTCAGCAGCAATAAAAAAAAATGAAGAGAATATTCGAACATTTTTTGAAGATGAGACTAGAAGATCAAAACTTTTCGAAAATACTTTTCAAAGGGTTAAAATTTAGTTAAAATTCCAGAAGATCGTGAGTTTGATGAACTGTGAACATTTATTACATAAACGTGCGAATTGATAATGAATATTTTTTTTTACATTGTTTTTTGAATTAAAGCAGGTAGATATAATGTTTTATTGATAAGACGAGACGACTGTTGTTATCAGTTTTAGTACCAAGTTCAACAGACTTGAAAAAAATTTCAATATCAAGTACAAACCACTAATTTTTCTCCTTCGGTTATCATTTGAAAATAAAATACGAGCACGTATATGAAATAATTTGGTAACATTTGCTCTGAATAAGACTTACAAAATGACATGATAGAAAATGACTCATACGATTAGAACGCTGCTGTGTCAAATTCAATAATGCATCGACAGGGATGAGTCATTGAGTCATCCTTTACTTTTGTATACACACACACAGCTACAAACGCACAATACACTAGTGAATTAATAATGATTCAGGAATTCAACCAGTTCAAATTTGAAATTTAACTAAAACATTGCTTCCCAAACCCTACAAAATCACCTATGAACACCATGAATTCAGGAAAACATATTTTCAATCGGAAAATTAATTTTTCTCATTTCAAAAAGATGAAATCTATACTCAAATGATTCATAATTCTGAAATCTGCGAAATTTTCGATTCACGAAACAATCTCACATTCCAGGCAAATTTTTCGACAACCAAATTCTCTCCTCCTTCTTGTCCAAATCACACACATCTCTCCTTCAAATACGAACCACTATTCGGTGAAAAAATTATACAACGAGAATTCGGCAGACAGATTATCTAAGCACAAGTCACACTTTAATGATTCGGATCATCGGAGCGTAAAAATATAATAAATGTCTTTTTTCGAGCACGTTCTCAAATGAAAACTAATATCCAGTATTTTCTAATGGCCGGCTAATGTACACGGAAACTGGTCATTTAATCTACGATACGCGACTCGACCAAGTACACACACAATCTATAATTTTCTATCGTATGTTGGTAAAAAAGGGGAAAAAATACCTTCGCACGAGTCTCTCGAATTCTATTCACGAGAATCAAAAGCTTGCAAAAATTCCCTCAAGAATTTCTACATACATACGACGCCAACCAACGGTGATATCATTCTTTCAGAAAGACTGGAAAAAAACTTGCATGAGAGAAGTACCTACTACCTACATAAAAATGCATTGTACGAATTCGTAGCTCCAGTCCAGTCGCACACGCTCGAATACTTTCATAATGTGCCGCGCACGTGGAAAAGTTGAAGGAATATTTCGCATTCGCATTGAAATTGAAAACAGACGAGGAAACAAGTACACCAGACTGGTTGAGAATCGAGATAAAGCCGACGGTCTTCGCTGACCATTCACTAACATTGAAATTTCTCGCGTTGTAAAAATCACATCTACCTACGACTCGTGAACTTGATCGTGAATGAAAAAAACCTCGCAAAAGGTCAAAACGAAAGTCACGTTTGGCATGTTACAAGTAAACTGGCGTAATTATATAGCATTTGTTGTATACACGTAATCTGCGGCCGTTTCTCGGCTCGAAGACCGTACTTTATATGCAAAAATATTATCGAACGTATCGAAAGTGAAAGTTTCCACTATTTTCCGTACACACTTCGCATGCCCATAATTCGTAGTTTCCATCCACCTACGATTAAATACCCAGCCAAAATGGTACCTTGAAAATCATCGTCTAATCCTGTATACCGAACTATTGTCTGGAATCTTCGAACCTGAGCCACTCGCACTGTCGCCATTTACCTTCGTTTTCGTCGCAGACGCAGACGAAAATCGCGTCTCGTTTTAATTACACATTTCCAACAATGATCACAAAGCGACAAAAGTAAAAGCACCATTGTTATAAGGCGGTGATTAAAAAATGACACCGTATTTTCCTGGCTGCTTAATTTTAACACCGGTAATTAGTTCGAAATAACGGTCGCAATAATTCGTACCGATTTACACTACCGACACTGTCAAATCGCGAGATAAACCAGACTAAATATTGACGAATCATCCGATATGGCTGACTTTTATAGTAATCGACTAATTTAACGGTGCGATCGGGTGCATTTCCCTGTCTGCGTAGATTTATTCGCCCATTAGATGAGATAAATTCGAACCGAGATGAAAAATTAGACATTTAATTGTCGCAATAATGAAAATCTTACCTCATGATGGAAGACCGGAGTTGGAAATTTCGTTCGGAGAAAGGCGCAAAGACAGAAGCAAAGGTTTAGAACAGGACGATTTCGCAAACCACGAAATAGAGTACTTCAATTAATCAAACAAACGTCGTTTTGAAATAAAATTCCGAGCTAAACGAATTCACTTTACATTTTCGATGTTACAAATCACAAAACCGAACATCGACAAGGAAAAGCGACAAAATATGACGTGAACGATCGAACAACACAAATAACACTACTCAAAGAATCAAACGTCAAAATGATCCGTTATGAAAAATTTGAAAATTGAATCAAACAAAAAAACAGTGTTGCCCTTGCTTGAGGCCTAATCTGTTCTGCCTACGCTCACGTCTCACTCACGTGATTTCCACCCTACTCTATCCTGTTCATGCATGAACATGACAGGTACGTAGCACACCCGTTATTGACTAACGTTGAATCGCTTATCATTTTTATCTCAAAAAATTATTTTTTTAAAAAATAAAAAAAAAGATTTGAAAATCTCTAATAAAGTTGAATAAAGTATTAGAATAATCGAAAATCGAAATAATAAGAATAATATAAACCGCAATAGAAAATCTGAAAGTTTATACAAGTATAAACAAGACATAGAGATTGGAAAACAGTCTAGTTACCTTCGAAATTGAATACATTTGGGTAAATTTTAAACAAACCGGTAAGACTATTAGCACCTTTCGGTGTGGATTTCTTACGATCGTATCGTATTAGCAAATGATAGGCAGAAAATAAATAAAAATTAGTAAATTTAACGAATAGAGCAGAATGAAGAACGAGTTATTGTATGTGAATCGAGTAAACTACCATAAACACGTAATCCATTCGTGTACCGATAGTGAGACGAATTCGTTGTATTCATATTTTATATACCGAACATCTATAGCTTTATCTATGCATTTCTATTGTTCGTAATCATGAATGGTGTAAAGAGTATTATAAACGATTGTATTATTTTAGCGATGGTTTAGTTCCCTTTTTTTCGGTTCGACAGCTGAAGACGTAACATAAATAATCCATCAGGTGTGTGTTTGGATTTGAATCGTACAGATAAACTAATCTATGTTCCTACGTGATAACGTAACGATCAAAAGATGAGGAACACCAAAAATACCACTACTTTGAATAAAGAAAGAAACTTTGAAATAATAAAATGACCTCACTCGATCTGAAAACAAGTCGCAACTGATCCAGAACTTGCTGAGAACAATAATCTGTACTCAAACTCCTAATCTAGATAGATCAAATCACTAAAAACTCGTCAATTAAAAGCTCATTCCTCAGTCCTCACTCATCAATCATTTTTTCCAATAAAATTCTCAGAACTAATCGAAACATTCATCAACTTTTTCCCATTAATATTCGACTCATCCCCTCACTCAAATTGCAACTGTTCTGTAATGAGTAAAAAATAAAACAAAAAAAAATTAATACATTACCTATAACAAAATAGGAAATAAAAACCGATAAAAATACTATCAATCGAGCTATCCATCGCATTTTTTTACACTTTTGTAAAATTCATCAACACAAATTTGTTCATATTCGATGCCACTCAACGTACAAATTATTCAATACGTTTTGCAAATTCACCATCAAGTTGGGCTTTTTACGATGAAAAATGGTAAAAAAGAAAAGACACATTTTTGAAAACCAATACAAAAAAAAACCATTCACTGCACAAACACTTCCATCATCGTCGTACGTAATTGAAGAGTAATGAAAATAAACGAAACAAGAGATGAACTAAAAGTGAAATAAAACTCGACTGATAAAAAGTATATACAGCGAGATCGCGTCGTTCTTTCCATTTGTGTGGAAAAACTGGTTTGAACACGTTACAGTATAAGGAATACGAGCGTAGATCAAATCAAACACGTGTTGCGTTTAACCTTAAGTGGTGGATGGTGGAGGAATCCATCGTTTGATGGATGGGGTCCGGTGAGCTAATAAAGTAATACCATTTAGGTATTTTTATCAATCTAATCAAGAACAAAAAAAATTAATTGCTGAGGAGAAATTATAACGTTCGGTAACAGATATAAATGGATGTATTTCTACTTTGTCAAGTTGAAGGAAAAAGTAGTTATGGAACTAGTTGGAGAAACGTCAGATTATGGTTTTTATTTAATAACGCTTTGAAAAAAATCTTGAACCAGTGTCATGAAAGCTTCTGAATGTCGATTAAATAATTACAATAATGTAATCGCTGGAAAAAATGACGTCAGGAATTTATTCGTTTAGAAATTTCCAGCTTAGGCGATGCTTCCTCTAAGAAATAATGTAGAGTGAGATAACAGATTATAAATAATATAACGGTAAGTACATGTACATCTACTCGTAGGTATGCTTTTTATTCGATTGTGATCAGGTTACAATCCACATAAAGACGAGAAAAAAAATTACAATAAATACAAAAATTCAACACGTTTGAAAAATTACAAAAAATATTACACCATGATCGTCTACAATAAACCAGAGATATTGTAGAAGGAAAATATCTCCTAAAAGTTTTATAGTCATTTTATCAAATCTTCAATGATTCAGTTTCATAAATAAATTATAAAAAAATTCTAAACAAAATTAAATTAATCCTAAAGTCTTCATTTTGATATCCGTTTCCCGCTTCCTTTTTTACCAGTGGTAGGAGGCTTATCTTTAGAACGAGGATTGAGGAGAGGATGTGGCTCTGAAAAACGATATAAAATTAATTTTCGATACTGTTTCTAAACAATTGGTAATAATCGGCGAAAAATTCAATCCAATTCGTTACTCACCATCCGATGGCGTACCCTCTAATTGAATATCGTACGATTTATACTTAGGTCTTTTAGCAGGAGGTGAATCTCGACCAGTGGGACCTGCCGGAGGACCACTATCTTCTGGATCTTCTACTTCCGGAGCAATAGGTAAAAATTGTAAAACATTATTATCTTCGTTTTCTTCGTCCGAGCTGCAAAATGCTGGTATATTTTCCACCGTAGTAACGTCAATCTGAAAATAAACTCGTGATTTAAATCCACGTCGAGATTCAACTATTTTGGTACTTCATGTACCTCAACATCTTCATCTCTTGTTTCCGGACCAGCGGTAACTGATTTATCTTCGTCACTTAGATCGAATTCAGATTCACGTTCTTCGTATTCAACGTTTTCGTCGAGTTCTTTGAAATCCGGAGCGAAAGCGGACCAGTTTTCGACCTGATTTTGGGCCCAAATGGAAACAACGCCGTTTGAGATACTCGCTATGATGGGCCGAACCGGATGCCACTATGAGATATTTGATTAATATGAGATTATGGTGATTTAAAAAGGTCAAGATTTGAGATAAAATCAAATACCACGACGTCCAAGAGTAGTTCTCCTTTCATACCGTGAAGAATTTTTACCAAGTTACCGATACTTTTTTCCCAAATGTATAAAGCGTGCTGTCTGGCTGATCCGGCGCAAACGTATTCGCCGTCTCCGGAGAAACAACATTTTTTCCACATTGTCCTACGTAAAATATAATTCAAAAATGAAGATTATGTTGTAGATAAATTTTACCACGTATTATCAACGAACCTGTTGACTAAATCTTGTAATTTTTGAATAGGCTCGACTTCGCCATCTTTTCCAGTTTTAACAATGTGTTCGGAATTATAAACACGTACAACACGATCGGAACAATTGAACAGAACATATCTAGAAAATAAATTGCGTTAATCGATCAGTCATAGGAATTGGTTACAATTTCCAGAATTCAATGGTGCGGGTACTTGATACGTACTCTCCTCTGCGAGCAAATTCGATACTTTTTACAGCTGTGGCGCTACTACTGTTAATTTTAAACGATGCTTTTACTTCTAATTTGGGACAAGTTAGAACAACAACTTTGCCTTTGCCATTTCCGGTATAAATATGCATGCCTCGACGATCGAAAGATGCTACTATCATTAAATCGGACTGAAAATAATAAATTCTCGTTAAAATTGAATAATAAAATCTGAGTTGGCGTGAAAAAAATTACTAGAATATTTACATCTTCGTCGGTAGGAATTATTTGATGTTCGCCGTCTAAATCAACCAGAACTGAGGCATGTTTCATCGGACAAACTAAAAATAACTTATCGTTTCTCGGATGAAATTGAACCTAATCAAAACATTTCAATTTTCAATCGATTATGTATTATTTCAATCATAAATAATAAGAAATTATTGCATACGAACCTTTAAAACGGGAGACGGAAAGCGATAACGTTGCTCACATTCGCCAGACAACACATCCCAAATACAAACATTGTTATCAGTCGATGCGCTTAATAATTTGCATCCATTTCGAGACCAACTGTAAAAAATACCAAATAAGAACCATATTCCATCTCGACATTCTCCGGTCAGGTTACTAATTACCTTATTGAGCACACAGGATGCATATGAGCGGAAATTATTTTGGCTATTCCTCTAGTTAAGAAATCCCAAACTACGATTCGACCATCGTTACATCCCACTGCGAGCAGAGTTCCTCTTCTGTTAAATGAACATGTTACAGCTAACGAAACACAATCCAAGGTGCCATCAAATTCCTACGAACATTGATAAAATTAATCTTCAAGTTCACCGGGATTGAGAATACGGTGCCGGTATCGAAACACAGCAGTAGGTACTTACTTCTGGATAATTTTGCCCGAATGATTCTACAGAAAAAGAATAATATACGGTATTAGTTCCAGGAAATTCTCGTATTAATTCTCCATAGTGAAATTGTTTAATTAGAAACTTACCTAATAGTTCCAAATTCATTCTTCAAACTTTCGTGGGTCGCCGAATAGCATAGAAAAGGCCTAAGGCGAGTAGATGCGGAACTGTTGTTTCATCAATCAAGACGACAAATATCCCTTCCGATATGTAAATAATTCTTTAAATAAGTGTTGAAATAGCTATTAATTAATTAAAAATGTTCAAAATACTTCAAATAAACTAAAAAAACTTCAAAAAACACAAACAACATAAACATAAACAGAAAACACGATGTTGATAAGAAAAAAAATTTCACTAGCGCTTCTAGCGGACAAAAAACGCAACACAGTAGAGCCACTACACGAAAATAAAAGATAGGTTGGCAACATTTTTTTCAAATGTTGATCTTATCGTTTTGTTTTTGTAAATTTTGTGGTTTTGCAATTTTTTTAAAATTTCTAACGATTAATTTTATATTTTTATATTTAAATCTCTGTAAATATCACGAATGCGGTCTATAAATCATTAGCTTTCTAATCTACTATAATACTTGTAACGTAGCTCTCTCGTTAAATATTTCCAATAGGTTGTATTATGTGCATTTAAAATGGAAATCAACAAAATATACGTAAGTAGATTCGTCGAAAAAAGCGAAATAATCCGTTAAATCTAATCGCTCGTACTTTTGCAGGCCGTTATCAGGGCTTTTTTGAAAGGCTCCGTCGATAGTGTACGAGGAACAGTATCTCTTTTCTATTTGGATGGCAGAATAAGCGAAAAGGTAGCTGCGTCCGAACGAATCAAACGCACAGATTCTGCACGCAAAAAGAAATCCGCACCTTCTTCTAACGTGAAGTGAGTTATCACTACGAGTACAAATCGATGTAAATGATTGTGCATAATCCTACGATGTTTTTCGTTCACAGAAATCCGAAAGTATTGAAAAGAATTATTCAGTGCTGTGGTCTAAACGGTGGAGTGTTTTGGTTAAGTTTAATATTATTCGAATACGTGCTGTTACCGTGTCTAAACTATTTATTAGTTTCATTATTGGGCCAATCCACGGTGGCCAGTACAGTATGGTCTTGGACGACGCCAGTTCTGTATTGGATATTCAGCACGTTATGGGTTATGCCTTTATTTCTATTAAGTAAAATCGTAAACACGTTGTGGTTTCAGGTAAACGAAATTAAATCTCCTAAAGGTCGTCGTATTACGTTACTATAAACTTTGAAAAATTTCAGGACATAGCCGATTCGGCGTTTTGGTGCACTCAAGGGCGATCACACTATTTTTCTAGTTGCAGTAAATTTATCGCTGATTCATTGTTCAGTTTGGTGATTCAGACATTATTTCTACTACAAGTAAACATCTCTAAATACGCGAATCCCGTAAAAGGAATTATTTCTAATGACGTTGATTTGTTCGCAGGCCATGTTCGTGAGTTTATTTCCAATCGCACACCTCGGTGAAATACTCAGTATTGTACATATGTGCATGTTATATTCGTTATACGCTTTCGAATACAAATGGTGCAAATTAGGATGGGAATTACATCAACGTTTGCTGTTCATCGAAGCAAACTGGCCATATTTTGTCGGTTTTGGGTTACCATTGTCTGTTCTAACAGCTCTTCCTCAATCCTACATCGTTAGGTAAATATATCATCGAACGTTGACCATTTTTTTAAAGGTATTTTTCAATTCACCTGTTATTTTGTTTTCAGCGCTTGTGTATTCTCGATATTATTCCCCTTATTTATCATCAGCGCCAATGAAGCTAAACCGGTAACTAAAGTTTGGTAAGTAAAAGTACGACCCACAATTGGCCAAATTCAAGACGAAGCAGTTCCAAAATAATTAATTTTTCTCTCATTTCAGTGATGTACAATTGCAATTATTTTCATTTGTGATAACCCTATCGAACGGTATTTTCAATAAAACAGTCAAAAGAACGACGGCGCTCGTTGGTACACCTCAGAAGAAAATTAAAAAATAAGCTTTGACTGTAATACGCCATGATTCATACTTTCATTTTGATATTTAAGTAGTTTTTTTGTGTAATTGGTAACGCTTGTTTTTTTCCCTTCATTTTTAAAAAAATAATAATTAAGTAACACGTTTGCGGTTTAAATAAAAGAGGTAATTTTTGCGAATAATTTTCATATTTATGTAATGTGTGTTCAACTACAACGCTAGCTGCTGTCTATTGCATAATTGACTCGTTAAGTATTGCTCATATAAGGTACTTAATAAATTTTACGAGTTTTGTTTTAGATTCGTGTATTTTTTTCACGTCGTTTCAGATGAATTAATAATTTCATTTCAATATCATATCCAAATAAGTGTTTACGTACTTAATCATTCATAATCCGAATATGAATTTAGCTGACAAATGTCAAGGTTGTTCTTAAATTTTTATTTAATGAAGAATTGTGCTTTAATTAAGGCAAAATCCAAAAATTGCCAAATTGTATTGGCTTTGAAATCAAAACTAATGTCCTAAGGATAATTCTAAATACCAATTCTACTTCATTTTGCATCTTTGACGTGTTATCATCTCAACTTTTAAATAATAAGGTCACCTAGACCTTCAGTTTCTCTCTATAATTAAAAAGTTCTTTGTTGTTGGGCGCTGAATCAGAAGCGCAATGATATGATACAGAAAATAAATTCAACAGATATCTATAAGCTATTTACTCACCAATTTTCACTCTTCTGACATAATCAATAGGTAGTTACGTATTCTCCAAATCTGAAAAAAATGTATAATAAAATTTGAATTATGTTCTCTTGATGGATGAGAAAGGATAATTCTATTATAATAAATATCAAATGTTCAAGAATGTCCGGTTTGAGTATAACGGTGTTACACTTGAGAAAATATAGATGATGAACACGTTGCCCATCTTTAAAATTTAAGGATCAGGTTCCTTTTCATGAAGATTCGTAAACATTAAAAATTGTAAAACAAATTGAAAATTGGAAATGTTCAAAATTTATGTAAATTAAATTTAACAAATGGGGAAAAAATTGATCAAAAATTTGTAAAATGAAGTGAAATAAATTTGAGGAATGAGGATTGAAAAAGTAATTGAAGATTCGTAAAAATTAAAAATTTGTAGATTAATTGAGAAATTGACAATTCTCAAAATTCAAATGAAACTTAAAACTGAGGAAAAATAGGCATAAAATCTAACAATATTTATAAGTTTAATTCAAATTAAAAATTAATAAAACGAAGAAAAATTCGGAAAAATTAAAAATTGAAAAAAGTTCAACTGAAATAAAGTTTAGGATTGATGAAACAAGTGAAAAATCATGAAAAATAGAAATATTAAAAATATTGGAAATTTATAAATTTACGAATTAAAAAATTGTGTATTGATGAAACAATAAAAAATTGTTTAAAAAATTGTAACTTATTAAAAAAAATTGTAAATTCCAAATCCGGGTGAAAAAATTAAAAACTGCAGAAAAATTGAAAATTCTCTTAGAATAAAATTTGAAATTATCGAAAAATCTAAAATTTCTGAATCGAATCGAAATTAAAAGTTGGTAAATGCGATGGAAAATTTTCAAAAATTGAAAATTAGAAAAAAATTAACTGAAAAAATGCGGACATGAAATTGGGACAATATTTGGACAAATTCAGCTGTACCCTCATTTTCCAATGGGGGAGGTAAAATTAAAGAGAAGATAGATCCACTCTTCAAGCGGACATATTGGTACATGGATATGTCTTATCTTTTTAAAATCCAAAAAAGTCTGACAAAATGTTTGAAAGTCAAATTTTTAAATAAAAAAAAATATCTTAATATAAAAGTCAGCATTATCTCTGAATTTTTCCAAGTT
>FIZU01027398.1:0-21258 GCA_900064475.1 Pseudococcus longispinus
AAATTTTAAAAAAATTTGGCGGGGGGGGGGGGGGGGTACCCCCCAAACGCGCCCCCCCCCCCCCCCCATACGCCAATGGGTTGTAGTGCACGTAATAGAAGCCCACTTACAACGTACCTAGCTACTACCTACTAAAGAATAATCCAACTTTGTGCATTAAATTTTCATAAACTTTAATTTTAACAAAATTTTAATTACCCGTGAAACAGTATTATCCATATTTTGAACAATCTCATCGCATAAGCAGCTAGTTTGACCTTGTTCTATAAGTATTAAAATGATAGCATTGCTTCTGAAAAAGTAACACAGTTTCGTGAAACATTGCAAATATTTAATGCGCAACTATAGGCAGGTACTTAGAGGAGAGCTAGGAGCACATTGACAAAGGTCTCTAAAAGGATTTGAACGAAAAAATCAGCAAATGAAAAATTAAAAGTACTAAATTGATAATTTAATTTCGATCGATAAGATTAATCAGATTGTTCATCTAAAAAATTATCTAGTGAAATTAATTTAAACGTAGGTAGGTTATTTGAAATATTTCAATCGCCAACTTGAAATATTCAACTGTCGTCTACTGTGGAAAATGTTTACATCGAGGTTTTGCGTCAAAAAATTTTGCTATACGTGGCTGGCTTTTTGGATAGAAAATTGTATAATAGGGCAGATAACTTTTTGAAACTGAGAAATTTCATTACTTGAACAGATTTGTGGAAAGTGATGTCCTTTTTATGCTTTGCCTGCGAAAAATACATAGGTCTAATCATTAGAAATAATCTAGTACCTACCGACCTAGATATGTTGGATCGCATGAAATTTCAATTACATTTTGCCTTGTAAGATAGCGAGATAACAAAATCTAAAAAAAAAAGTTTTCTGTACCTACATAGATACCTACTCCCAACATACGAAATTTCGTTTCCAGCGCCCTTCGAATTTTTTTAAAAGTGGTTTTGAAAGCCGGTTCTTTGTGTTTTTCTTTTCCTTTGTCGCTTGGTTGTCTCGACCACGACCACCTGCTATGCCGTTTTCTTTTGTTGAGTAAAATTTGAAGCTCTCTATTGTGTTCCTTTTCTTTTATTCTGTTTAGTGTTTATTATGTCCAAACCACCTGCACCTGTTACTCCTTATCTTTTATAGCCCGTAGTGAAATTTTGATAGAATTTAGGTATTTTTCGCACATTTCATATTGGATCATTGCGAATAGTATTTCGTCCACATTGACATTTTGTAGCGTCGTTGCATCATGAGTCATGCATAGAGATGTTCACTTTTCCGAAAAATGGGTGAAAAGTGTTGAAAAGTAAGGAAAAGTTTGAATACTATACTCAGAAAAGGGCCGTGTGGGATATCGTTTTAAGGCGCTTGTCAGGAGCTTCACAAAGATGCCCTCGAAAATTAAAATTAAGGGAAAACTTTTTTATTTTATTTCATTTTTGATGAAAAACACTTTTTTTTAAAGTAGAAAAAACGAACAAACAATTTCAACAGTTTCGATGGCCTTGTTTCGCATGAAAGTGGACAAACAAACCCAGGAATTCTTCAACCTGATTGGTTTACCCTTATCATAAACAAAGGAGATTTGCTCAAAATGGGAAAAATACTATTTTGTTTGTCCACTCTCAAGTGAAACAGACGAGTTAATAAATTACGCACGCGCGATCAGACGAATAAATTGATACGTCACTCAATTTTTTTAATTTTTGAAAAGTACCTACAAAAAATTTTTTTTGATTTCAAAAATTGAAAAGTTTTAATTGCGGGGTGACCAACTTTCGATTTTGGTAAAAACTAGGCATGAAAAATGACGAAATTTTAGTTTTTTTTAAAAATAAAAATCGAAATGGGTCGCCCTGCAATTAAAACTTTTCAATTTTCGCAATCAAAATAATTTTTTTGGATCAATAGGAGCCATTTGGGCTCGGTTTTGGTACCCAGCGAAGGGTACCTATTTTCTGCAATTTTTTAACCCCATGGTAGGGTAGGAAAAGTGGTATCCAATTTCGAGGTTAATGTTTTGGGGAGTTGTAAAAACTCTAATCGCAACTTTTTGGGGCTGTGCTCGGTTTTTTTCCGAAAGTTATCCCACTTGGAGGCCCCCTAGCTCCGCCCCCTTTGAGCTAGGGGTCTAAAATTGTTCATGGTTCGAATATGAACCACCCCCTTGAATTTGGTCAAAATCTGAGGTATGTCTAATGTACATTACACACATTTTTATACACTTTCGAGTAGTATACCTATTTTCAGTATTTCTTTTGTTCGGTTTGGTTTATTGCCCGGAGCAATTGCTTGGGCATTGTATTTGAAAAAATTTCGGCCCTCACCCACTATCATTGGTCGGGAATATTTTTTTTTGCGCGGGTCAGATACCCTTCCGGTTCACGTGGTTATTTGGTTGATTTTACTCGTACAAGGATATCTGACTTACGTAAAGTGTGGTGTTTCATCAATCAATGAATCAATAATTCCGTGTAATCTCGGGCGATAAGTCTACTGGTATCAATCGTTTGTTGTTCAACGTTGGGTATAGTGGCTGCACTGAGTTTTCTTTTTTAATTCATTCAATAAGCGAGTTAATTATCTTTTGAATAAAAACTATTGTCCAAGTTTACATCGTTTCATTCGATTAATGTATTCACGGTGAAAAATTGTTATCTACATTTTCATTTCAGTATTTTTTCTCGCGTGCGAGTGATGTTGCAGCATTTTTTTTTCTATCGCCAAATTTATTGAAGTTTTTTATTCGTTTTTCAAATACTGTTTTTCGCGTAAAATTAATCGGCCGTTACTTATAAGCTTTCGACAAGTAAAAAATGCCCGGTGAAATTTCTTGGATATATCGAGTAATGAAGCAATTAAAAGTAAGCAAATGCACAGGTTAACTTATTACAAACTTGCATCTTAGATAGTATAGTTAGGTACTCAGCTTTTTTCAACTTTTTTTGTACGTTGATTTAAACGTTTTTCTATTTTTACGAGTATACTGGTATCCCCTTTTCAAGTCGCCGAAACAAGGTACACGTAGAGCAATAATTCCCCCCCCCCCAAGTTTTTATGAAAACAAATCCAATTCAGCGGATACTTTTGATTGATTTACGTTATATTATGTAGATGTACCCGTCTATAACTAACTTGTGATTTCTTTGTAATGGTATCGAGCGAAGATAATTTGCAAACTCATTATAATTTTCGTTCTAGGAAAACTTGGAACAGGTCACATACTTACAATTAACTACCTATTGATGAGTTGATTTAGGTTGAGGTTATGATCTTTTTTTGTCTCGCTTTTCCACGTTTAACGCTTCCATTCGTCGAGTTTAAATATTGTAAAGTCGTTGATTCCAATCCCAATTGATTAAAATGTATCTACGTAGTCGTGTAAGAGTAGAGTAGGTACATGGTTTTTCGTTTCCGTTGGAAGAACGCGAAGACAAAATTTGCATAAAAGTGAATGATATCAACAATGCGGTAGATATACCAATACCTACGTACCCTGGTATTTATTTGAGAAATTCTCGGCGTATTTATAGCGCATATACGCGGGGAAAAGTTGCCTACCTACTCTTGCCCGGTGATTCGGTAAAGTACGGTATAGAAAAATATGATTTCGAAAAGAAACGATAAATAGGTAATAACTAGGTGTAATAAGTATTTACGCGCGTTTAAGATCACGCCATGTTTTCATTTTTTACATCACACTATCATCATCAAAATATACTCAACAAGGCTACATGTGCTGATGATGTTATGAAAGATGATTCAATAGTACCTATTGGAAAAACAGGGAACCGATAAGTGAAAGATATTTAAGAAATATTTATAGGTAGATAACCTAATTGGCTTGTTACGCAACATCACGACTCGACTTGATTATTTTTAGGTGAACTTTACCGTACCTAGGTACATATTTATTGATATGTCGAGAAAGGTTACGAAGGTATGGAAAATGAATAAACTGCGATACTAACCTAAGTAGGTAGTGAGAATAGTGGATCCGGGTACGTAGATAACGTCGATAAATATTTTTGTCAAAAATCAACTGCGCTGTGATGCTGTCAAAGTACAGAATAGGTAAAGAGGTATAGGGGTTGATTTTCATTCGAGTGCTTATTTTTACAAATCACGAAGTTCCAATGAGATAAAGATACATTTACGTAACACGTACGTAGGTAAGCTACCTAGACCTACCCATTCTACGTAGGCGGTTGCGTACGTACATGAAAATGTATAGGCTACGTTACCGGCACCTTATTTACTTACAAATATTTACTACGAAAATGCAGCCTTATTATCAAGTACCTACCTACGTTATATTTGCGTATTTTCAATTTCTTACGTAGGCAATGGGTACGTAATTGTATTTCGTATGCAGATATGCACGTAGATACCTGCTGAAATACATAACGTCACCTAATTATTTTGCTTTGTGCGCCGGGTACTTAACTTTCTACCACACAGGTACCTAGTATTTCCATCTTAATTTAATGTACCAGGATGATTTTAAATTCATATCTTAATCTTCCAGAATGAATGCAATCGAGTGCGAAGTATACAACATATTCTATCACGCAAAAAACACGCCGCCTTATCTCAAACTAACTACGAAAAGGTACGAGTATTACAGCAATACCTTCAATTTACCAAAGGCCAAAGCCAATCAATTATTTACTTGAAAAACGAAAACTTACAGGTATATGAGGAAAAAAATCCTCACAAAGGCGAGATTTCCCGAATAGGTATTTAAATTTAGTGTGAAACTTTTTCACGTTATTTTAAAATTTCGATTTTTTCCAATTGAAAAATTTTGCTCGATCAAGTGTACTTGAAAATTTGTTCGCATTGAAATTTCAATTTCCATTCTTTTTGAAATAATCGAGTATCGATGGGAAAGTTGTCTTCATAAAAATTCAAAAAAAAATATTCAATACCTACCTATTCGCGATTTTTTCCCGTCAACTCGGTTTTCCTTAACGTTCGTGTGAAAATTATTAAAACGGTATAATGCGAGTACCTATTCATATCAGGTACCTAGGTACCTATTCATAGATTTTGCTTGAAAAATGTTACGTATGAAATTCAACCTTTTCGTGGAAAAGTACGTTGGCAAATTATACTTGATATTGGTTTTCTTGGCGTTTTACATGCGTTTTACGAGTAAATAAAAATTAATTGCAAATTTTCAGTCGATATGATAATCATCTACCTACCTAACAATCGTTGCTTTTACCTAGCCAATAAATGAGAAATTTTATCCTGTTGGTAGGATTCTATACCAAAGTTTGGTACTATCTTTACCGAGCATATGTTACAAATGGAATATGATAAAAATTGCGGAGGTTGGCAAAATCCAAAAATCACACCTTTTGAGAACATCAACCTACATCCAGCAGCCAAAGTATTACATTACGCAGCCACGGTACGTTAAATTTAAAGGTATTTTTTACTTTAACGTTCGATACGTCAAGTACGAATTTTTTTCTAGAAAGGAGTTTGAAATCTTGAAAGCGAGTACGAATGATACCTACCAAGATTTAGTTCTAGATTTTGAGTCCTAATTGGCCCAACGTGCGGGTAAAAGCTTATAAAAAAAAGAGGCTTAAATCGAAAATTTTTTCCAATTTTTCCATCTTTATTCCTAATTTTTCAGAAAAAAATCTTAGATTTTGTTCATTTTTCGTACGCCAGTTTGAGGGGGGGGGGGAGGGAGAGATTTCTCTCCGTTTTTTCTATACAGCCTCTAACGAGTTTCTCTAAAATCAGATCCGGTGCTCGATTTTAGCTGGGATTAAATTACGTAAGATATCTAAGAGCTAAAAGGCAGACCATCGAATGATAAAGGCGAATACTCGTAGAATTTACGTTAACTAGGAATTTTTGAAGAGGGTTTCCTTCGTTTGTGCGTCAGTGGTTCGAGTAACTGTAAGCCCATAGTCGTACCTATACTACTATTAAATTAGCTATCTCGTACATCTTTTTCCTATTTTCACGTTGGTTTCGTAGCTTTTTGAAGGCATGAAAGCATACCGCGGAGTAGACGGCAAAATTAGATTGTTCAGGCCTCAGTTGAATTTACAACGATTGAACCAGTCAGCGATTCGAGCCTGTTTGCCCAAAGTCGATACTCATCTGTTGTTGAATTATTTAGAAAAACTGATAAATATCGACGAGCAATATATACCTTTGACGAAAAATTCCAGTTTATACATTAGACCAACGATAATCGGAATCGATGTAAGTAGAACCTGTAAATTTACCTACTTACCTTTTCGCGTAATCGCTTGATCCATATTTTTATTGCAAATCTGTACCTTAAAAACGGGTGTCAATTTTATCGCAATTTTCGTCCTTATAATTTTACCCAATATACTCGTAAAGTCACATGAATGCAAATGCGAGTGCATTTTTAATGCGCAAATATGTACTTAGGTAAGGTACCTATATGTATAAGATGAGTAGGTACTTGGTAGGTGTGTGGTTTGTGTGCGTATGTTCGAGTTCAACTATGTTTGATCGAAAGACCGCGTAATTAAATCTGTGGGAAATTCTCAGCGGCGTCTTCGACTTCGTGGCTGAAATTGAAAAATGTCCTTCGAATTTTTAATTCTTAGTGTCTCAGTATGTACACTTACGTGCTATGTAGGGCTACGAGCTACATCTTCGATGTACTTACAAATAGAAGTAGGTACATAAGTCAACCTCTACAAATAGGTTACGAAGGAATGACCTTAAAAAATTCAAATCAATCGCCTTGTTCTTTTTTTGTACATGCCCGATGCAACGTGTTTTTCCATTTTTAAATTTGTAATTTATAGCTTAAGGATGTCTTTACAATACCTACCTATACGCGACAATGTAGGTACATATGATTGTATTTACGTCTATTTGTATTTTATTTTTACCGAGTGCTATATTCGACAATTTTTTTTAACGATTTCGTCCTTTCTCCCTTCCAACCATGCTAGGTAAATTTCAGTGACAAATTTAATATTACCCAAAATAGGTACTTATAGGTACCTACCTAAAGTGATGATGTTAGAGTGAAGTGGGATTGTAGAAAACTGAAATTGACGTGTTGTTTTCTTAAAGGAAGGGAAGAATTTTTATTTCATTTGCGATTTCACTCCTCGTAAACTAAGTATATTCACAAATCATGGGTGCTTTCTTCTCGAAGTCAAACTTGTTTCTTCGATCTGTGCTCGATCACTCGATCTTGTTGTCTAATCACGTTATTTACTCATGAGACCAGTTCTGAGATTTGATGCATTACCTGCACGAGTCGTACCTATTAAGCTTATAGGTTGCAAAAATCAGTATGCAAAGTGTAAAGGTTACCTATTTTGCAAAAATAGTAAATACCTATGATCGGAAATATGTCCCAAACAGAAACAATAAACAACATTCATCGCCGAGATGTACTTATTTGATTTTATACGAATCTGCGTAGGTAACAATGATGCTCTTTATTTTTCGCGTGACGTACACGCGTTATTAATACAGGTACGTAACATTTTCCGATCAAAATTATATTTACGGATACAATAATTATTTAGATACATTTTAATTATCGATGCATAAAGAAGCAGTCATTCGTTAGTAGGCTACATCTACATTTGTATATACCTAGGTTTCTTAATATACTCTAAACAGATGGATAATTAAGTAGGGAGGTACCGATAAACTATTGAAGAAACGCAGAAAATGGGGTGGGGGGGGGGGAATAGCAGTAATTAGGCAATGTACTCGTATGTAAGCTGCATAATGCGCACGTGTATTTTGCTCGTAATCGTACCATACCTATTACCTACGCTTATATATTTAAGCAGAAGTACATTGTACATGGTCGTGAGAATTTTCAATCTTATCAAATCTATGTATACGTAAACATATCGAACACGCCTTTAAAGGATGTGATTCACGTATTCGAGTATTTCGATTCATTTTTTATCAATTGCCTTTTCGAGTTCCTAATCATTGTAATGTGACTACTCGTGACCCTTATCGCAGCATCGAAACTTTTGTATAAAGATATGTATCTATAGGTAGACGTGTCTACATATTTATCCGGTTCTACCTAGATACTTTTAATTGGTGCGTAATGTACGTAAACGTATGTGTAGGTAATTAGGTGTAGCGTAGCGTGTAACCTACCTACCTACGTACGCCGTAAAAAACTATAGCCTAGGTATACCCGTAAATGTGCATTCGCAGAGGTGGAAAGCGGATATTAGTGGCTAATATTGCACGTAATTGGATACCTACTCGTTTCAATAATTATTTACTTTCTCGCTTATCTACTATAGAAATGATGGAATGACGGTGAACCTTTTTCTTCTCGTGATCGATGCGTGAGCGAATGGGCGATAAACTGATTAAACATAAACGTAATAAGATGTGCATTTTGGACGAAACTGCGATTAACTTACAACCTCCCCTTGTGGTTTTTACTTTTCAGCCAACATTAGGAGTTAGTTCAATTTCCAAAGCGTTACTATACGTAATATTAAGTCCCTGCGGCATGTATTTCGAAAGTGGTGCGAAGCCCATCAGACTGTATGCCGATGGAAGCTTCGTTAGAGCATGGCCCGGAGGTTGTGGCGATGTGAAAATGGGCGCGAATTACGCTCCTACCGTATTTGTACAAGTACGTCCGCGTCCTACAAATTGAAATACCTATGTCTAGGACTCTTCTAGGTACATGCGCCGCAGTTAGCTTTCTGTTTTACCTATCTGTACTTCGTTTCAGGAATTAGCAGCTGAAAAAGGTTGTCAGCAAGTGTTGTGGTTATTCGGCGACGACGAACAATTAGCAGAAGTCGGAACAATGACGATATTCGCGTTTTATATAAATGATAAAGGAGGTGGGTTGTTCGAATTTCGTTTGCATACCTACTTACTTGAGTGAGAAACTGGCGGATACAGCAATTGAGCAATGTGGAGGGGGGATTGTTTTTCCGGTTACTTATTCGATAGTGTGTTTCATTGACCAAAATAACGGGGATGATGCCATCTTTCTTTGGGCTGACGTGAAAGTACCTACCCTACGACATACCCGTTCGGTAGTGTGTAAAAAAAATTGAAAATCTTTAGAACGAGTAAAGTTTATTTCTGTTTTTTGTAGAAAGAGAATTACTTACGCCTCCGCTAGATGGTACAATTTTACCGAGTATAACGCGTCGATCTTTGCTAGAAATTGCGCGCGATTGGAACGAATTCAATATTGTTGAAAAACCAATAACGATGAAAGAGCTCGTTGCACTGAAAAAACAAAACAGGGTAAGATACTAATGAAATTATCCCGCCAAGTGTTGCGCTTCCCCCTCTTTAGCCTGCAATTCTTACCTTGATACGTACCTATTTGATTCGAACACAGCTACTGGAATTATTTGGAGCTGGTACAGCAGCAGTGGTGTGTCCAGTATCGGAAATTCTCTATAAAAATCAGCTCATTCGCATACCAACCACCGAACATTTGAATCCTCTTCATCGTCGTTTTTTCAAAACACTCGCTGATATACATTATGGTGAAATACAGCACGAATGGGCTCACGTTGTCAGTTCTAACATGTATAACGAAGATTACAGAATGCAATTAGCTTATTGAAGCTGGCAAAAATAGATGTTTACCTACACCTAGTATATCCGCAGTTATACATACCTACCTACCTACTTCCACGTATCGCCGGTATGCCTAAAAACGGGTCCATCTCAATTTTCTGGCAGTTCGCACATAGCCGTACTCAGCTAAATCTCCTATTTTTATACCTTTTCATGATCTTGTATGTACCTACCTATAGCTATACCTATATACCTATACCAACACCTACTATTACGTCACTCGAACGTTATAAGTATTATATTTTTAAAAAGTATTTCTTTTTTAATGAAAAACGCAGGTATCTACCTACTTGGCAGGTATCTGAACATCTACCTATCGTACCTACCTACCTATTCTTAGATTACATTCTTACATCTTCACATGAAAATAAAGCGTACCTGCATTTTGGAACTTGAAAGTGTTATTCTGTTCCAATTATCTACAGCTAGTTTTTATTTTGTTGAAATAGAAATGCCTTCATTATTGCTTTAAGTATCGCATATACCTACCTAATTTTAATTCATTTTTTTTATTTCTATATTTTTTAGTCGAACAGAATAAAATTTAATTTATCGTCCTTATTTTCATCACTGCGATATGTACCTATGTGTATTTTAATGGTCAGCCGATCATTCTAAGCAGATATTTTGGTAGGTAGATATAAATATCTAAAACGTATACCTACCAACCTTCTCTGTCTTCTTTACGTAGTGTATATTTTTTCTTCATTGCTATTCATTTTTCACACAACCAACATACGAGTACCTATTTACGTAGGTACCCTACAACGAACGATATGATGATTTTGGTAAAATTATTATCGAGGGTAGGCAACCATCAACTCGTAAATTGTGTTTTTAAAAAAATCGCAAAATTATCACTTCAAGTACGTAGGGTGGTAGCCGGTAGGAAAAAAATTTGCAACATAAATTGTGATATATACGTTTTGCCTATTCTCATTTTTGATGGGGCTATATAATTGGGAATTTCTGTAGCCCCTTCAAAAATGAAAACAGGCAAAAAGTGTATACTACAAGCTTTTTTACAAACATTTTTCTCTACCACCCTACGCGCTTGAAATTATGATTTCGGTAATTTTTTTTGAAAAATGCAACTCTATATACTTTCGTGCGTTGACGGTGGCCTTCCAATAACATATAAGGGTGCGGGTTTGGATTGAAAATTCTTACTACCTACCTACCTGCCTACATACATCAATAAGTAGATACACCACCTGAAATATAGGTATAAATAGGCACGTAAAAATTTGTATACCTACTTATCGTAGTTTCATTCGGCATACTACGTTTCGCCAAAAATAATTAATAAACCGTGAATTACCTACCTACGTCCCTCTAAAGTCTCGTTTTGATATCAGCACATTAATTTGCGTATTAAGTACTTTTTATTATCATTCGGTCGTAATTTTAATTGAATTTAATGTTCTGTCGAATTGGAAAATTTCGAATTTGAATAGTCGAGGAGTAGTTTTGCGATAACACGACGCTGGTGATACCGAGATAACGCACAATATCTCAAATTTTTTCTTTTTTGGTCGAATTTGACTGTCGCCGAGTCACTGCTAACCGTTCGGTTTCGTACAATGAGTTGCAAACTTAGCAACTTACGATGCAAGTACAGAAATAGAACTCATCTACAATGTAGATAACAAGTTTATATTTTTATCACGAGTACCTATACCAACTTGTTTACTTATTCACTGTTAAAGTGCGTGGATAAGCAATTAAGCATCCATCGGTACATTTACAAATTTAAATAAGCTGCTATTAACATAAGCAAACGTGTAAGAACTTCAAAGACAGGGTCTTTAAACTTGAAAAAAAAGAAAGAAATACAATAGGTACTTTTTTGCATACGGGGGGGGGGGGGGGGGGAGGGCGCATAAATCAGTTTCCTGCGTCTGAATCCCATTTCAAATGGATTTTCTGGCCGAACTAAGGGTCCTATGAAAAAAATGCCAAGAACCAAGGAACTTAGTTTTCGAGGTTTTTGCAGTTGAAGTTTAAGATTAGATAGGTATCCAGTTACCTACATATAATTTCTGAGAAAAAAAACAATAGTAGGTACTGCAGAAAGAAAATTTTATGCTCTACAACTTTGGTTCTTAGCACTTTTTTCGTAAGACGCTCAGTTTGGTCAGAAATCACATGTTTATGGGAGAAGAATACATTGTTGCAAATTGGGAAACTGACTTACGCGACCCCCTGTATTTTTAGCTTTAAACAGTCTTAAGCGATGACATGTTCAAGTTGGTATACATACGATTATATTATGATATGTAAATTCGCCCATGAAGGAATGGCGTAGGTAACTTTCACAGATCCTTGAAAATGTGCGCTCGTATTATTTAATCACTTACTTACGTCTAGTAGATAAGGTGATAAATCTCATACACGTGGAAGATTTCATAATTTCTAGTTCTCAGTTATCCGAATTACCTACAGGCTAGAGTGAGCTGTGCGATATTTATTTCGAATTTTATAAGTATTATTTTTTATTTTCGCGTTTTGCGTACTTACCTTGTTTTTTTTTTAATATCTTAACTAAGCTTAGTTATTTTTCATCATGGTAAGTTTCTCGAAATTTTTTTCGCACGTCGATGCAACAGATCATGTAATAGGGTGGGGCGAGTTTTGAAAATTATGCATCGGCAGTAGGGTTTTGCTAATTTTTAATAGATAGGTATGCGGTATACATAGATACCTACTTCAAGTCAAAGTTGCGGGTCTTCGAAGTGGGATAAGTTTTGAAAAAACACTTTTTTTGGGAGTTGTTGACCCTACTACGAGGGATACGATATACCTATTCGTATTACGAAATTAGCGAAACCGAAGCACATTTTAAAAATCTGCTGCACACGTTCACGCAGGTGTACACTATATTTTAACACCCCCGTGCGTCCCAATAACACATTTAGTTGTACGTAGTGTCTAGCCATATAGCCGTTTTTGTTGATCTGCAGAACGGAGTCGCCAAGTTTGGAACAACATTTACGAAACACATGTTGACGATAGAATTCGACGTGGACAAGGGCGGTTGGCAAGAACCGCAAATCGGTTTATTCGATAATTTAACAAATCACCCGGCTGCCAAAGCGTTGCAATACGCTTCTCAAGTAAATAACCGAGCATTAGTAGCTAACTTATCTATGCTGCCTACAAGAGCCGTGTACAAATACATACCCGTACCTATCCGTTGTATTGTAGACTTTCGAAGGAATGAAAGCGTATAAAGGAGAAGACGGTCAGATTCGATTGTTTCGTCCTTTGCTTAATTTGCGTCGATTGAATCGATCGAATGAGAAAGCGTGTCTTCCGGAAATTGACGTACGATTGTTGTTGAAATACATCGCCAAATTGGTATACACCGACAAAGATTACTTACCTTCGATCAGGGATGGCGGATTTTACATAAGACCTTGCGTAATTAGTACCGACGTAAGTACATACTTTTCAGTAGGCACGAGCTTACGAATGACGAGAGTCGTTCTTAGTATGTGCCCGATCCCCCAAGTTTTGTTCAAGGATGCTAAATATTTTGCCTGGTGATGCGGTAACCAGCGACCCAAACTGAACTCGTATACGAAAGTTTGCGTCGGAGGTTGCTGACCTTCAGAACTCAAGGGGTAACTCCATCGGTACTTTCGAGCCTCTGGAAAAACTCCTTCAGTTCTGAGGATCGGCAAACCTTCATACGGGAGTTGAAATTGGGCGGCGGAATCACCAAGCAAAACATTTTGTAACTTGTTCTTGAACCGAGCAGCGAGCACTCGGTGCTTGTATAGGGTTATAAATGATTCGTCAAACGTATCGCTCGTATAATTTTTGCGGTATAATTTTGTGGAAACAGGCAGATTTATGCGTGGAAGCTGGAAAAACAGCCTTGTTGTATGTCATTTTAAGTCCAGTAGGTCCTTATTTCGGATCAGATTTTCAACCTATTCGCGTAGCTGCCGTATCTAAATATGTGCGAGCTTGGCCCGGTGGTACCGGTGACTTGAAAATGGGTGGAAATTACGCCCTTATTATTTACGTAACGGTGCGTACTCTCGTATTTTTTGTGAAAATACCTACCTACTTACAATTAGATATAAGTGCGCTTTGCGGTAGATGTGGTGAATTTTCTACGTACCTATACCAAGTATACGATCTAGGTATCTACCTATACCTAGACCGGCTGCAGACTACAAATACGTAGATACAATACATCAAATGTACCTAGCTATATAAAAGCTTCGCCACTTGATTTACTCGTAAATTACCTACGTTTTGCTGCTTCTTGTAGCAAATACGCGCTATAGTACCTACGCATACAAGTGTACAATTGCGCAGGCTTTTGTTTTTATTCCAGGAACAAATCAAAAAACAAGGATGTAAGACAATTCTGTGGTTGTTCGGCGAAAATGAAAATATTACCGAAGCCGGAGTAATGAATTTCTTTATGTTTTACATTAACGACGAAGGAGGTAAATGAAGATTGTTTCTACGCATTTGTATATTTGAAACGAGAGTTTGAAGCGTAATTTCTCTCCGATTATGTACAGAAAAAGAATTAAGAACGCCACCGCTGGATACCACAATCTTACCAGGTGTAACGAGAACATCGCTTTTAGAATTAGCTCAGCAATGGAATGAATTTAAAGTTGTAGAGGGACCTGTTACGTTTAAAGAATTAAGACATTTACTAAATAATAACAAAGTAAGCGCAATAATTTGCAATCGATAAGAACGTTGTGTAGTTACCACTACGAGTCGTTAGTACTTACTCGTACATTGCCGAGTGTCAATAACTCAATAAGTATAATGCAACGATATTGATTTGTGATGGCAGATATTGGAACTGATGGGAGTAGGTACGGCGTGCGTGGTGTGTCCTATCGCCGAAATACTCTACCGCGATGAAGTCATCAAGGTACCCACGATGCAGCAGAAAAATCCTCTGTACAAACGATTCTATCAATCCTTGACTGATATCCAATACGGACGAACTATTCACCCATGGTCCTACCCTATTGATCCGAAACAGTTTTAATCGATCGATCGGCTACCGTAAAAAGTTTCCAGAAGTACCTATTTACTACCTCGTTCGCGTATGTAAAATAGGAATACGAACGCAAATGTTTTGTTAATTATCGCATTTCAATAAATTCACTCGCGCAGGTATTTAGGTGTATCTATTCGTTTGAGCTCGTCTTTGCACCTACCTAACGACCTACCTAAAACTTGAATTTGGTACATTGGTTCGATGAAAATTAAAAATAGGTACCTACCTACGTACTAATTCACCTACAATTAAATATCGATAAAGCGTAGGAACGAGTAAACGTTTTTTTGTACGTATTGTTTGGATTTTCGACGTACGACGACGTACATCCATGACGCATATTATACTCTCACTGCGATGGTATCGGTATCGGTAGACGGTATGTACCGTTATAGGCTACTACTCGCCGTACTATACTAAGCCATCAAAACTCATCCATCACAGCAAATGAAATTTTATTACTATCGCATTCGAATGAAATAAAACGAAACGTTCGTATTTATCTTTATTTTGTCCGACAGTTTACAATATTATTTGCATAAAGGCTACACCATTATTTACGTTGAAGAAGGAGGGAAAAAAACGAAAAAGAAAAATAGACAACGTCGTATTTTTGGAAAAAAAATGTTTTCGTAGAAATGTGTTACCTATACATGTTTGTAGCGATTTCAGTTTCCATCTTTGCATTCGGAATCGTCTCACCATCAAAAAATGAGATTTTCTTAATATTATAAAGTAACTCGTAATGTTTTCGTTACCTACTTCGCTTTCTTTTTCTTCTTGTATCATCTTGGCACGCCTACTTAAAGCGATTAGGTGGTAAATTAGGTAGGACTTACTCGTACCTATCTAACTCGTAATAAGATACGGGGATAATAATCGAGAATATATATCGCGAAACTTGTCCTCTGAGCGATTTCATCGAACAATATTTTTAAAACGACTGCGGACCTGATTAAATCTTTAATCAGCGAGGAAAATCCGCAACAAATGGAAGCATTCGTGCAAATGTTTACTTTTTTGTAGGTCGAGATAGATTTTTTTCAACAGGTGTGAAATTTGTTGCCACCGTACCGCCTACACACCTACATTATGAATTGCGCGTATACCCAGGTAGGCAGATACCTCGTATCGTCGTATGTAGATTAATAGGCTTGCGAGATGCGAGATGAGATCTGATAAAGTGACAGCCACCAGCCAGGAGCTACTATATTTGACGAACGAACGACGTGTTGCCGCTAGGCGGATGAACGGCGGCGCGGCGGGACGGCGTATGCGTTGAAAAAAGAAAACCCATTAATATACATTAGACTGCGATAGTGTTGTACGTTTGCGAGGGTTGACTTTTATCCGAAAAGAATTTAATTTAAATGTTTTTAGCGCGGCCGAGGCGAAAAAAAGGCTAGACTATAAAACGTACGCGTCGACTTTTCCATCTTTTAATGTGAAAACTAAACTCGCACTGGTGAAAAGTCACGACGTACCTACGGTAAACAATTCTGCATACACACGTAGTGAAATGCGTTCTAGAAACCATATTTGTGTTTTAACTAACGCGTATTTTACATTTTTATTTTTTATTTACACCTTTTTATTGTATACAGGTAAGCGAACAATTCAAATTTTGACGCAAATTTGCAATTTTTCGATACGTAATTATAAGTAACCATTTCGGTTTCGCTTGCTTTTATAATTACCTACGACTTACGAGTGAATTCGTTTTCAAGTGGCATGACATTGGAACTGCAGACTCGCGCATAGGTCTATCTTCGCGCTTCTCAGCAACTACTATGTAAGCTTAAGTACCCATTTACCTAACTATCTAACCTGTATCTTACTCGACTTTGGATATGCGCTAAGGTCGTCTTCACCCCTCGGATCATACCCCCTTAAATACGCCACTGGATCTGGATCAGTTCTGCGAATGAGTGCAATTTTGCGGAAAGCGACTTTCAATTTTGACGAATATGAATTCGTAGAAATGGTCGAGCATGAAGCACTATTTCACCCAAATCTGTCAGATTTTTTTTTTCAAGTTATTTCGGTGTGGAATGGAATTTTAAAAGGTATAAAATGAGTTTTCGTTACGAGGGAGTAAAAGTGTTACTTTTTCTCCCTCTTGGTGATCGTTTGGTAGTAAAAAGAAGCGGTTTTCCCCCTCATTAACGAAAAATATATTATTCAAGTAGGGAAATAGATGATTTTCAAAGATTTTGATTTATTTCTCTCGCTTCGCTCGGTCAGAAGTCACTTAATCTCCCTAGTTGAATAAACTACTATTATTTTCATACGCAACTCGTGAGCTCTTTCTAGTGGGGAAAAATGAATCTTGAACGTGCGATTGGATAAACGGGTACATAGCTCGGACCACCTACACCTGGCTACACCGCATAGAACAGACCAATTAGAATTTGAAAACTTTTTTTTTATCGTAATTCGCAGGAGGTATTTTCCTCATTATTACTCGGTTATACCTGAGTAGGTACCTACCCGTACAAAATGTGCCCTATGGGTTGCACTTTACATATTACATACGATTTCAGCGATACATTTTTCGAAGGTTTTAAAATCTTTCAACTGGTAATTTACCTACGCAGTTATTAAGATGTTTTGTTTTTAGCGCGAAATGTACATGATGCAAAGTACTCGTAGGTATGTCGGGGTATCCCTACCCTACCCCATTCAAAAATTGTTGCGAAAAATTCAAAGTTGAGTGAGAAGTAGGTGGGAGATATCAGGTTTCCAAGGAAAGGTTTTCAACTAGGAAAATTTTTTTTTTTTCATATTTGGTGAAAATCATTTTTTTTACAAAACTCGAAATAATTTTTTTGCATCAATAGGAGCCATTTACGTCTGCTTTTGGTATCGAGCGAAGAGTGTTCTATTTTTTTTAAATTCAGAAATCAAGTTTTTTCATCCATCTGCACTTTTTGACCCCCTGGTAGGGTAGGAAAAGTGGTATCTCATTTCGAGGTCAATGACCTGGGGAAATGTAAAAACTCAAATCGCAACTTTTCAGGCGTGTGCCCGAGGTGCGACGCAGGTGGCACTACCCAAATGTGGCAAAAAGCTCTGCCTTTTTTGAGCTGGGGGTGTAAAATTTTCCACGGTTCGTCCCCAACTAAATATGAACCCTCCCTCGAATTAGGCCAAAATTCTAGATAATTGTCATGGAATAAGGTTTGGGTGTTGACCAAAATTTTTGACATTTTCTTTTTTACCGTTTCGCATGAAAAAAGTCTCAAGAACGCGTTTTTCTCGAGAACCTGTTTTTGGTCAGTTAAAAGCCAACCTTATTCCACGACCATATTTTCTTTTCGCGCTTCATCCTAATGTGTATAGGTAGGTATTCGTGCGGTACAACTTATCGACAAATCAGATGTCAACTCGAATAGGTAGGTACGCGTATAAGGTAGCCAATTTAAAAGGTCGATGGTTTTGAAAATGGGGAAAAAAATATTTTGACTATAAAAATCTCGAAAACTAAACTCCTTAGATAAAAACCAGCATAATAGCTTTTGAGGAGAAAGAGAATTTCAAGCGTTACAATTTTCATCCCTCGCATCATTTTCGTAGCGCATCAGCGTTGACAAAACGTTTTTATCCAAAACGCAAAATGAAATTAAACGGAAAGGTTTGGTTTAACGAAGCAATACGTGAAACGTTAACGTTAAATTCGTTAAAACGTTATTTTTTGTTTAACGAAAAAAATAACGTTTTTCTTTGTTATTTTTTTCTTTTTTCTTATACACTTGAAATGCATCGGATAAGTATAAAAATTGGTCAGAAATAATGGAATAATTGAAATAAAGTCAAAGATATTGAGAATTGAGATATGTACCTATTTTTTTTAAAAAAAATCGAAGTATCTTAGTATTTTGTATTTTGTTATAATTTCCTTGTAAAAAAAAATTAAAAAATGGGGAAAAATACGAAATAATGACGTTGACTCGAGTATTGTCTTTGACTTCTATTTCAATTATTTCATTACTTCCGACCTATTTTCATACTTATCTAATGTATTCCAAGTGTATAAAAAAAAAGAAAAAAATAGCGCATATTTTAAGCCATAAACTGGACGGCACTAGTGCCACGCAGTGAAGTACGATTGCGCCACTGAAAAGGTATTAACAAAGATGAAATTTCTCCGATAACCAAAACGAAAAACGGAAACAGTATTATTTCGTTTTACCAACATTGAGCACTCTTAGTCTGGTGAGAAAAATTGGCTTTGTAAATTTTCCATAAACGTGGATTTTCTGGCCAAACCAAGGACGCTACGAAAAAAATACAACGGTTAAAAATTGTAGAGCTTGAAATTCTCTTTTCCTATAAGCTAGTAGTTTTTTTCTAGAGGGCTCGTTTTTCGAAATTTTAGCAGCTAAAAAATTGTTTCATTTTTGAAATATGTAATCAACTTTGTAAATTTTCCATAAAAATGGATTTTCTGGCCGAAGTAGGTTAAAAATTGTATAGAACTTGAAATTCTCTTTCTCCTACGAGCTGGTAGTTTTTTTCCAGAGGGTTTAGTTTTCGGGATTTTTGTAGTCGGTGTTTTTTTTTTAATTTTCAAAACCAACGTATTCTAAAAGGGCCACCCTGTATACCTATTCTAAGCACGAATTTTGAAAAAATCTCTTTTTTTAAGTCAAGCAGGTATGGTACAAAGGCATTTTGTGTGATTAGCATATTTAGCAATTAGCTATACCTAATAAGTCAAGCCTGAAAGCTATGTTTCTACTTAGTTAGATACTCGAGGTTATTGAGGTTAACCTTTTTTGATACAGAATTTACTTTATCGCACGCGGTCATTTTACCCGCCAATGAAGTCGAGGAAGCTTTTCTCACTGGAGCGGATGTTGAAAACGATAGCTTACGTAAGAATATCGAGAAAAGAGGAACCAGTAGTACGGCTTGGTTCGGTCCACGATTAGGAAGAAAAAAACGATCGCTGAATTTGGTGGACGACGAATTCGCGGATACGTCAGACAGTAAATTAAGTCAGAATCGTAGGAGTAATGCAGCTGACGATACGATGAACGTTGCGTTTTTGCTTAAAAACTATCCTTGGCTTTTGGTACCGGCTTTGGGCGATGGTAAGCTGAGTTCACCAAGTTGTTCGTTAGTAGGTACGGGTGTGTTTGTGGATTCGTAGTAGGTACCTATCTACCTACCCATATAGAGGCTCGTATCGTTGGCTGTACGGCCGTCAGTTATGAAAGTATTACGCTATTAACCCATTACGTACTGTTGTTATTGTTCGGCAGAATATCTATCGAAACGCCAGGTTATGAAACCGCGATTAGGACGCGGTGGTAATACGTGGCCTGACGACGACGAGAAGATGATAAAAGCTCCTCCTTTCTCTCCAAGATTGGGTAGACGCAGTTTAATTCCGCTGAAACCACGCCTCGGTCGAGCTGGAAATAATCCAGAGACAGCGGTGTTCAAACCGCGTTTAGGTCGCGACCCTAATCTTAACGAAATTAACGACTATATCGCCGCAACCGACGGTAAACATCATTATTACTTATTATACGCGTTAAATTATCCGAGTAATTTAATTTATTACGCATTGCGCAGAGCAGATACATATACGAACCTACCTACCTAGTTATGTACCTACCTATCCAGTTAATCACATACGTTGCATACGCTACGCAAATGGTTACGTTACGTAGGGATATCTGTATCTATGTACGATACGTATTTTTTTTTTAAAAGTCATAAGCCCCAATCAAACCGTCCCCCATAAGACGTATCTATACTTTACTTTTGGTCCTCGTGATGGTCTAGTTGCAGTTCATCACACGAATAGCACATAGATACCTAGAATTACGTAGGTACAGATATCATCTATTAAGGCTATAAGTAGGTATATTAGGGTATTGTACTTATTTCAAAATATGTACAAAAAGCTTATAGGGTACGTCTAACATAATAAAGTTAGGTACCCTTTACGGTTTACGCGTCAACGAAAACGAAAACGAAAACGAAAAACGGCAAAACAAAAATCAAAAACAACAAAAAACAACAGGTACATAAGAATTACTTAATACGTACTTATACATATTAAAAAAGAAAACAGAAAAAATTACGCGACAATTTTTAAGAAAAACAACGACAATGTCACGACAACTGCTCTTGTTTCAATTGTAAAGCCCATTCGTGCTGCGGCCAACCAGTTCTGCCTTTACTTTTCTTACTGTTGTTTTCTTCTCGACGTATTTGCGTATTTTGCGCAATACCCGAACTCACCTACATGAAATACGATTAAGAATTAAAGATAGGTCGTATCTGCGAGCAGGGATGGGCAGGAGTTTTTTCCGAAACTCTTAACTCAGAGTTAACTCTAAGTTCAACTCAGAGTTCAACTCAGAGTGAACTCTCTTTGAAAAAAAGTTGGAAAAGAGTTGAGAGTTAGCACTCTTTTTGAAAAGAATTGAAGAGTTTTTCATAACTCATTTGCAACTCTTTCTCAAATTTTCACGTAGTTTTACTGACTGGGGTTGTGTGATGGCTGTTCTTGTTTAATTACTTTATCGAAGTCTTAGTCATCGAGTATAAAAAAAGTCCCCGCCATTTCCATACTACCCATG